>PVKS010007311.1:0-73672 GCA_004027875.1 Aplodontia rufa
AATTTATAAAATTGTTTTCTTCTTGAGCAGATTTCAAATAGTTCTTGCATTTTAAAATAATCTTTTAATACATATTAAACATTTATCTTTTATTTTAAAATAAACAGTCTCAGACGTTAAAAAAAATATGTAAGGAAATTAATTCCATAGAAAGGAAGCACATAAGCCAATTAAGAAATGGTCAAGGAACCTAAGTAGATATTTTTCAAAACAAGATATATGAATGGATAACAGATTAATGAAAAAATGCTCAGATAACCAGTCATTAGGAAGGAGTAATTAAAACCACATTGAGAGATTTTCTCACACCTGTTAGAAATTGTAATATAAGAAAGATGAAAGATGATTCTTTCATGCTAGTAAAAATGTAGAGGAGAAAACCCTTGTATACTATTGGTGGGGATGTAAATTATTATAGCTATTATGAAAAGCAATATGGAGATTCCTCAAAAAAACTAAAAATAGAACTGCAACATGATGCAGGAGTCACCCCAAAGATCTGAAATCAGTCTGTTAGAGAGACTTCAGCAGTCCCGATTCACAAGATAGAAGAAATAAGCCTGACTTTTTAAAAAAGATCTATTGTACAACATAGTGAGTATAGCTAGTAATTGAAAATTGTACATTTCATTATCACTTCAAATGTTCTAATCATAAAAAATGTTAAATATTTGAGGTTAGGATATGTTAATTAGATTGATTTAAACATTCCACATCATATTTAAAAACCTCAACAATGCATTGTACCTCATAAATATATATAACTATAATTTGCCAATATGTAATTTTAAGAACTTCTATAACCAAAACAAATGATTAACCTTCAGTTTTTTATATTACATCCCTGGTGCTTGCTAAAAATTTTGCTGTATATTTTTTGGGATCTGGGAGTGAGAGGAACAGAAAATTATAAGGGGGGACATATTTAGTGATATTTACATTGGTGCTAATATACTTTTTAATTTCTCAGAACAGACAGTCCTGTTTTCTTCTGGGCAGGCCTTTGGATGAAAAGCTTGCTGACTTTAACAAGACTGAGCTTTAATTAACAAAAAGGGAGGTTTTCCTGCCTTTGTGTAAAATTTTACTTGAGTTGGGTCTGAGGTTTGGCTCACCACCCTTTTCTTTAAAAATATCCAAAAGAGCTGTGTGCAGTGGTACATGCCTATAATCCCAGTGGCTCTGGAGGCTGAGGCAGGAAGATTACAAGTTCAAAGCCAGCCTCAGCAACTTTGTGAGACCTTAAGCAACTGAGTGAGACCCTGTCTCCAAATAAAAAATAAAAAGGGCTGGGGATGTAACTCAGTGGTGGAGTGCCCCTTGGGTTCAATCCTGATACCAGAAAGGAAAGTAAAAGAAAAGCCAAAAGAAAATTCATAATATCAGTGTCAAACCATTGTAATGTCTTCAGAGTGATCTTCTTAATATATTAAGCGTGATCATAATGTGTAATAAATTAATTTTGCTTTTTATGTACAGTTTCATTGCCTCATCCCAACAGAAACATACAACAGCCTGTATACAGAGAACCATCAGTAGTCATAGAATATTTTCCTCCTACCTTTAGTACTTTAAACCTATTTATAAATATTTAACCAAACAAACTTAACTTCCACTATTACCCCATATTCGTCAGCTCTTTTTTCACTGAGGGAACTGAAGCTTTCTCAAGAGATTCTTTTGGCATCTTTAACAAATTGCATTTGTGGTTAACATTATGGTAGCAGAAGCCTGAGTCATGAAAATGGTACTTAGAGATGGAAAAGATGTGTCAGTATTGAACCAGCTGTTCTCAGAACAGGATCTCAATTTTTTATGCCGTCTTCCAAGTTTATTATTACCTGAAGAAATAGCTTGTACGTGTGCCAGGGCACCAATGGGGCCACAGCAGAGAGGCCCAAAACAACAGACTAGCAGATGAAGCTGCTAGAAAGGCTGCCCTGAAATCATAAGTCTCTATTTTTTCACCTCATGTCTGTTTTATTTCCTCTTTCAGTTACTCCAATATTCAGCCCACAGAAAGAAAAATAATTAATAAAATTGGGAGCTTCCAAGACTCCTGAGGGAAAATGGCTTCTATCTGATGGTAGAGAAATGCTTACAAAACCTATAATGAGGGAAATGATGACCCACTTACATAAGGGAAGCCATTGAGGCCCACAGGCCATGTGCAATGCTATACTAAAAATATACGGATGCATGGGAATTCATACAATAGCCAAGCAAGTAAATGAAGGCTGTATCACCTGTAGAAGGGTTAATAAACAAGCCTTAAGGAAACAGCCTCCAGGAGGGAGAAATCCTGGATTAAGACCCTTCCAAAGCATCCAAATTGACTATACTGAGATGCCTCAAATAGGACGTTTAAAATATTTACTAGTGATAGTAGACCATCTAACTAATTGGGTAGAAGCTATCCCCTTACCCAGTGCTACTGCTAACAATGTAACTAAGGTTATATTGGAATTAATAATCCCTAGATTTGGTTTAATAGAAAATATAGACTCAGATAACAGAAGTCATTTTACTGCCAATATTATTAAGGAACTTATGAAAATCTTAGACATAAAATGGGAATATCACACTCCCTGGCACCCCCCTTCCTCGGGTAAGGTGGAGAGAATGAACCAAACTTTAAAGAGACAGATTACTAAACTAATGTTGGAAGCAAAGGTCCCCTGGACTAAATGTCTCCCCATTGCTCTCCTAAGGATTAGAACAGTTCCCCGAAAGGACATAAGCTTATCTCCACATGAATTGCTATATGGATTACCATATTTAGGTAAAATGAAGGGGTTTCCCACCTTTGAAATAAAGGATCAACTTCTTAAAATTATATATTAGGTCTCTCTTCTACCTTAACCTCTTTGAGACTACAGGGCCTCCTGGCACAGACACCAGCTCTGGAACTCCCTGCATATCCACATCAGCCAGGGGACCACGTCTGATCTGGGTCTAGAAGGAAAATAAGCTGGATCCTGCTTGGGAAAGGCCTTATCAAGTCATGCTCACCACTGAGACAGCTATCCTGATGGCCAAACGAGGTTGAACTCACTACACACAGGTTAAAGGGGCCTCAACTTCCAATTGTGAAAGAGAATGAATCCCATTCCAGCACCCAGACCCCACCAAATTGACTCTAAAAGAACTTTAATAATGCTTACAATGATATTGGGAATTATATCTTGTAAATTGATTATTGATGTAACTCAGACCATATTTCCTCTAATTGTCAAGTCTGATGTTTACCAGGTGCTCCCCTGTAAGAATTTACACAACCAAGAGCACTTGTCTAGGACAAATGAATATCATTATCCAGCATACTCTGGAGAAGTTAATCTCTATGAACTTAATAGTGATGTTACCAAAATTGTCTTGGAGACCAAGGATTTATAAGAAACACTTAAGATAGAAATTGAACATAATGAGGCAAATGCCCGGGTGAAAAGGATTAAATATTCTGTAAGCACGCCCAATAAAAGCAACTTTTATGCTTGTGCAACAGGTGGGCAGATTGCTCAAGTGGTCCCATTCCCTCTTGACTTGACCTCAGATCCAATGGGCATGAGTTACATGATACCCCTCTTTCAGGAAAAGACGGCTTGGGGAAATAACTCTTGGAAAACCCTATCACTGCTGTTCCCAGAAGCAGAGGGTCAAAAACAAGAGCCCCCAAAGATCACCCAACTTCCTTCCCTCAGAACCAATTACACCTCATGCCTCTCTAGGTGGGGAGAGCAATTGGCTTTCTTGGGAAATGTATCTGGGTGCCAGGAAGGCTGATCATTTGAGGAGGTATCAAATCAAATAGCGCTTGCTATAGCCCGAGCTGGTATCTGATGATATTGTGGGGGACTCTTTCTTGAGACTTTACCTGCCAATTGGAGTGGAACCTGTACTTTGGTTCAATTGGCTATCCCTTCCAACCTGACATTTCCTAGATCAAATTAATCACAGTGCTCTTAAAAAAAAGAGAGAGAGAGAGAGAATCTCTTCCCATGGATCATTGGATCCCCATAAGTCAACAATTAAAACTCAACCAATTTTGAGTCAATTTCCCTTTGGTGGTTCATGATAATGGATTATATTGAGTACAACCATCAAGAAGTAAATATGTAAGGGAAATTACCAAGGAGCCAAGCCTTACTCATGAAATAATGTGGAAAGAAATAATTATACTTATTGTTTTGTTATAACATTCGGGGTTATAACCCTGATTAGATATATAGAGGATATTGTTCAGAGATTGACTGCTATTACTAAACAACTTTCAGCTATAGGCCAAATCAGGCCTCCTGCATCTGATGTAGTCAAAGATGAATGTCAAAAATTAATATCAGAGTTTGAACAAAAGAGTATACGTGTATCATATAAGAGGGGGGAATTTGTAAGATGGATGTCTTTTCTGTCAAACTTGAAAGATTGTGATGTATAATCTACTACCTCCATTTTAGATCCCCCCTCCCCCTTTGAAGATAGAAACTCCCTCACCTGTGTCCACCCACCTCTTTCCAAGGACCCCTTCCAGTACCCAGCCATCTTCTTCTGGCAAACTTGGAATCCCTATTACCCCCGCCACGTGTGTGGCGACCCCCACCCCCGTTATCTCCCAGTCACTGCCTACTTCCTCTTGCACCTGCCTCTGCTTAATCACAGCCAGTCACGCAGACTGTGCACCTGAGCTCCTCCAGTTAGGGCGAAGGGCAGTATTGCGTCAGGTCGCCATTAAAAACCTCTCACTCCCTTGTGAGTCGTGCATTTTTCTTTCACCCTTCGGCCAAAGTAAAATTTCTGCCTTGCTCACCCATACCCGACCATGTGTTTGATTTCATTTATAACAAACCAAACAAGGACTTTTTCTTATCAGTAATGCTAGATCTGAACGGTCCAATATGGTAGCTACTGGCCACAGGTGGTTGTTCAGTGCTTAAAATGTGACTATATCTGAACTGAGACATGTCATTAAGTATGAAATACACATGAAATTTCAGACAGTAGAAAACTGTGTATAAATATTAATATATTTTTGTACTGTGTACATATTGAAATGATAGTATTTTGGATATATTGGTTTAAATAAAAAAAATAAATTTTATTCTTTTTAACTTTTTAAAATGTGGCCACAAGGACATTTTTAAATAGCATATGTAGTTTGCATTATAATTCTATTGGACAGTACCAGTCTGGATACTTCCCTTATATGCAAGACTAGAGTAAGAAAACCAAATACTAAATTTTACAGGGATAAGGGAAACAATGGGGCCATTGGGCTTGGTCTTACAGGCATAAAAAACATTATATAAAGACAGCAATACTGGGGCTAGTGCAGTGTGGATATGGTGCTTGCCTGGCATGCACAAGTATGCAGGTTTCGACCCTAGCACCACATGCACAACTAAGTGTCAGAGCAACGAAAACCACATGGAAAACTAAAGTTTATTCATTTTTTCTCTCTTTCTCTCTCGCTGTCCCTCTTTATTAAAAAAAAAAAAAGAGAGAGAGAGCAATACCATACCATGACAGCATTGAAAAATGACTTCCATGGCATGTCGTTTGACTTTCACTCCATGACTAGGCTGCTATACGTTATGAATTGATGTTTTATTATGAATCCTATAAATGTCTGATGAGCAGCACAATTATATTTACATAGTTGTTATTTCAAATGTTTTTAAACATAAATATGTAATATAATGCATAGCTTTTCCAGCTGTTTATTTCATTTTTAATATTGTGAGCATCAAAATGTGGAAGTAGCCTCTCCTCCTTTCTGCTTCTGAGAGGCCACCCCAACCCAAAATTGAGATATGTATCTTGAACTTTTGATGTCTAAAGAATGTGCACATTTTTAATTTTTTTATGTTCTATATTTTGTGTGTTTTGGAAAATATATTTACTTCTAAAGCATCTGGGAGAGAGAAAGCAGAGGGAGAAGGCCCTGTTTTCTAAAAGGAAAAAGAGGCTTTGCAAAGTTGAGTCCAGATGCCCCAAAGCCTTCTTGTCAGGAGGAGGAGTTAGGTGACCCTGGCCACAGAGGTTGTTCCTGGGATTGTGCCAGAGGTGGGAGGCTGGGATGGTAAATTCAAGCTGGAACAGCATGTTTTTGGGGGGAGATTTGGTTCTGGCTTTGACTCAGATTGATTTGGCTTTATTCTCTCTTTTCTTGCAGTGAAATATGAGGAGTTATATTGCTTTTCATTCAACCCCAAGCTGGATAAAGAAGAAAGAGAACAAGGTTGGATACTGATTGATCTTAGTGAAGAATATAAGCGAATGGGCCTCCCTAATAATTATTGGCAGCTCAGTGATGTGAATAGAGACTATAAAGTAAGTTGAGACCTTTAGTGAAATCCAGATATACAGTCTACATGGCATCATAATTTCAGTTTGCTTACCATAACTTTTATCTCCTTTGGATGTTATAGCTCTTTGTTGGTATAAGTGCGGGTTCCCAAGTCTTCTTTGAATTTTGATTACTTTCTTTTCTTTCTGCACCTAGAATCAGAAAACTTGAACAAAGGAACCTAAAAGACCATCCCCTCTATACTCCTCCTCAAGTGGTTGAGGAATTGGAAATTCAAGGAGGTCTTGTGGAGACCTTGTGACCAGGCAGTTGGTGGGAGAGCTAGCTGGGACCTCATTCGCCCACCACATCTTTTTATAGCACGAGTGATTAGTGGGGAAGTCAGAGAGATTCTGATGGCAGTTTGGCACCAGCTCCTCACTGTGCTCATTGGACTTTTGATTGGTACACAAGGTCACCAAGAGGTTCCCTAGAGAGATGTGGGGAAATGTGTCTACTCTTACAGGAAGGAACAGAAAGAGAAGGGAAAAAGAGTAGCATATGAAATGCTTGTTCTCCCCAGTGATGGACTTTCACATTAGTGTTGGCTTCACTATTAATTCTTAAAATATTTGAAGTAATAAAAGTAATTTAAGAACATTCCAGGGAGTTTGCAGAAGATTGAGGGTTGGGGGGAGTACTGACCCATCACTCCTTTACTTTAACATTCTTCTGTGGGGTTTTTTTTTTTTCTCATTGTTGTGATATTGTGGTGCTGGGGCTCAAACGCAGAGCCTTGCTTACCAGGCATCCACCCACCCCCAATCCACCCTTCCATCTTAAGAATTTCCTTCATTTTTTTCTCATATACTTACTTAAACAACTTTTTTCTTATATAAGTTAGTGCTTGTGGGTTTTTTTTCCCATTCACATTGACTTTTGTCAATTGCTTATTCATAGTCTTGCTCTTTTTTTTCTATAAAATTTCCTTTTTTGTTGATTGGTAGAAGTATTTTATAAATTCTAGAAAAAAATCTGTTATAGTTTAGGTAGCTATTGCAAAGATCACCTTTCAGGAACTATCCATAGCTCCTGGGGGGTCTTGATCCTCAGAAGATTTGGGTTGTTGATCTTTTTTTAATCAAGTTTTATGTTTTAGCATACTGCTTAAAAAGAAAATTCCTATTTTATTTGCTAAGATTTGTCCAAATTTTACACTTTGTGAATTCTATAATTATGTTTTTAGTAATTATGTTTATTTTAGCTTTATAATAAATCTTAATATCCTATAGGTCAGGTCCTTCAACATCATTCTTCAGAATGTCTTGTGGTTTATAGTTAGTTGGGGTAGAGAATGGATGCTCATGATATTGATTCCTCTTTATAATTATATTTCAATTAAGCCTTGGTTAATAATTGTAAAATATATGGATGATATCATCAGTCAAGTTTATTTTCGTGCTGAAGTCAACCTTTGCGTTAAAATTTTAACCTGAAAATAAAAGGAAGGGAAATCCAAGTTTAGGAAAGAAAAAGTGGATGTCCTTAAAAAAGTATATGGTACATCCTTGGGCAAGAAAGAAAATGAAGTGGAGCTACATCGAGTGGAATAATGTTTTTTAGAAATATAGGTTATTTTTATTTTTGACAAGATTTCCTTCTAGAATTAGCACCACAAACATGACTCATGTACAGTCATTAAGTCCTATGTTTTTCAGACTGCAAAACATGTGCGTGTTACTCAGCATTGCTTTTCAAAAGTAACAAACACCCAGCAAAACAAAGATAACTATCAACCATCTGTGTTGAGACAGAAAAGGCAAAAACCTAGGGGATTTTCTGATTTTGTAAATATCACTAAAAAACAGGGGAAAGATGATGTATCCTTACTTATTACCAGTTTGGAAATAGAATAAAAATTTTGCTCTTGTGAAATGTTTGTGACTAGTAAGTAGTCCATTGAGTGAGTTTTCTCCCCATCTGTTCCTTTTGGTTTTTGTCTCATGGTTGAGAAAATGTGTACTTTTTGCTCCCTTCTTTTACAAGTTGTTTTATTTTACTTCTTGCACATCTTTTGAGGTAGGTGGGGCAAGTGGTGACTCATGATGTACAAGAAACTATCCTCGATGGTAGGAAATGACACAGACATGAATATTTAGGCTCCAGAACCAGTCCTGCCATTTTTTGTTTGTGAGGTGTTAGACTGTTATTTATATTATTATTGTCACTCTATCATCATTTCTCCATAATTTATGATACTTTCTTATGGTAATCTATTGCTCTGAGCTAGGATTTAGTTTTATACCCAACCTTGGAATTATATTTATTTAAATAAAGTAATTAGTCTAAAGTTTTAATTGAACTTTTTTGGACAAAAATTTAAAATATTTCTACATCTTGTGATTTTTATTAAATCTGTTTACTTCATTTCACTACATCTATATTTTGTGTATTAAGTATTATTTATCTATACATAAATCATTTTGTTCTGGTAATATCCTTCTCCTCATTCATCATAAATTTCTTGTAATAGATTTTAAGGTCCTAAATGTTTAAGAAGAAAATTTCTATGTAGATATATGTTAGTTGCTGACAAGAAACTCTTGCCTGAAAGTTTTTAAGAAATTGGTCTTTAATATAGAGATCTCAGACCACCTGCATGGCATCTCAGATGGACAATACCCTGCAGTGGTAATATGTTTACTGGCAATTTATAACTAGGTCAACAAAGACCAGTTGTTCTGGGAATATGAAGTGTTCAAAGACCCAGACTCTGTTATTCATTTCTGCACCCGTGCCTGGAATATACTAAGTATTCAGTAAAAGCTTATTACTTGTGGTAAAAGAATTACCAAAATGCTTCCTTTGGGCAGGACTACACAGGCAGGCTAATTCATTTAGTGAAGAACGAAGAAAATTGGTTTGCTTATTTGTTAAAAGCAAAAAGCCAAAAATGATTAATTTCCTAATCTGTTTTCATTATTATCAAAGGGACAATAAAAAATACAAAAAATTCAGGAAAAAAGAAAAAAATTTCAGAAAAGCATTTTTCACTTTTTTGAGCTTTTCTTATACTCTTTGAGTTTTCTTTCTTGATTTTTAAAATCAGACAAAATCTTGGGAGGCTTCTTGAGGAGTTTTAAAATATAGAGACATAAATCACATTGTGTGATACATTATTCTTTATCATGATTTGGACTGCAATCAATGCTACCTAAGATTGTTGTTTCCTTTTTTTGTGGTAAAAATATGTATTATAAAAAAATGCCGTATTAACCATTGTAAAGTATACAATTTTGTAGTGTTCACTATTGTTGTCCAGCTGATCTCTAGAACTTACAAAACCTACAAAAATGAAATTCTATACCCATTAGGCAACAACCCCCAGTCCCCCCAGCCCTTGGCAACCATCATTCTACTTCCAGTCTACTTTCTGTTTCTATGGTTTTTTTTCATTTCAGATACCTTGCATCAGTGGAATCATATAATATTGTTTCATTGTGAGTGGCTTAGGTCACTTAATGTCCTCAAGGTTTATCTGTTACAGCATGTGATAGAATTTCCTTTTTTAAAAGCCTGAATAATATTCCATTATAGATATACCACATGTTGTTTATCCATTCCTTAGTTGATGAACATTTGGGATGCATTCACCTCTTGGCTGTTATGAATAATGCTGCTATAAACACGGTTGTGCAAACATCCCTTTGAGACTCTGCTTTAAGTCTTTAGGTTATTTATTCAGAAGTGGTAATTGCTGGATTGTGTGGTAATTCTATTTTTAAAATTTGGAGTAACTGTACTATTTTCTATAGTGGTTGCACTTTTTAACAGTCCACCAACAGTGAGTTCCAGTTTTCTATGTGTTTGCCAATACTTGTTATTTTCTGTTTTACTTTTGATGGTGCCCACCCTAATAATTGCAAGGTTATATCTCTTTGTAGTGTATATTTTTGTTTTCCTGATGATTAATGATGTTGAACATCTTTCATGTGCATGTCTACCGTTTGTGTATCTTCTTTGGAGAAATTTCTGTTCAAGTCTTTTGCCCATTTTTAATCAAGTCATTTGATTTTGTTGTTGAGTTATAGGAGTTCTTCATGTATTCTAGATAATAACCTCATAGGAAATATATGATTTGCAAAGATTTTCTCCTATTCCATAGATTGCTTTACATTATTTTGATTGTGTCCTTTAACACAAATTTAATACAAGCCCAACATCATATAGCTTTTCTCTTATGTACTTTTTATGTTTATTTTTGGCAGTACTGGTGATTGAACCCAGAAGCACCCTACTACTAAACTATATCACCATACTTTTATTTTTTATTTTGAGACTAGGTCTCACGAAATTGCCAAGGCTTGCCTCAGCCTCTCAAGAAGCTGAAATTACAGGTGTGCACCACCATGTTCAGCCCCTTATTTTTATAGGAGTTTGATAGTTTTTCATCTTATATTTATGTCTTCAACCCATTTTGTGTTAATTTTTTAATATGATATAAGGGTCCACCTTCATTTTTTTTTGGCATGTATATATCTAGTTTTTCCAGCACCATATGTTGAAGAGACTATCCTCTTCCTAGAATGGTCTTGGCACCCTTACTGAGGATTACTTTATATATATATATATAAATATATATATATATATACATATATATATATGTATATATATATATATATTTATTTCTGAGTTCTTTATCCTATTGATAAAGATTACTGTAAAATATAAATGACTCTGTAATATGCTTTGAAATTATGAAACATGAATCCTCCAACTTCTTTGTTTTTAAAAATTGTTTTGGCTATATGGAGTCCCTTGACAGTTTACACAAATTTTTGAATGATTGTTCCTTTTTTTCTTTTGCAAAATACATGATTGATTTTTTGATAGGGATTGCCTCAAATCTGTGGGTTGCTTGGACATCTTAACAATATTAAGTCTTCACATCAATGAATATAGGATGTGTTTCCATTTATTTGTGTCCTCTTTAATTTGTTTCATCAGTGTTTTGTAGTTTTTAGTGTATGATAGTTATAATTTTCATTTGAGAACACTGTCTGCTTTGATGAAAGCAGGATGGATCTCCTTTCTATATCTCTATGAGAAGTTGTATCTTGAAACTTGAGTTAACTGGCACTGTGAATCTGAGTTATTTCAATGAAACTCATTAGATAGCCCTGTTTAGACTGTGGAGTTTTTCTCCCTAGATTCAGTATTGTGGGGAAATCAGGAAACCTTCTAACTGGCATCATCTTCCTAGAGTGAGGCTATGCCAGACATTGCAAGCCTGACCATTGTTGACTGGGCTCAGGTTGTTGAGCTCTTGGCCCTTGGACACCATTAAGCCATGAAGGTGAAGGTCTACTTTTTTCTACTCTAGAGAGTGAAAGGTCTGTTACTTTTTGTGGGCAGGAGGCTGTCCTCTCTGCTGCCCAGGTGAACAAAGAGGGCTGTGTATGTATGTACAGACAACAATATGGCCCCTAAATTTGGTTGAGAGTATGGAGGAGCGTGGAGTCTGGATGTTTATCTTCTCTTTTGGTCTCATTCCAGCTGTGGTGTACCTAGGGCCATGACCTGAGCCAAGGTGGGCATTTTCTGGCCTTGGGAGATCCATCAAGGGCCTGATAGGAGCCCCAGAATCTCTCACTTACCTCTTGATATTCAGAAGCTATATGTAATAAGTATGCTGAGAAACTTTGCCTGCTATTCTTATTTCATTTAGCCATAAATTTTTTCAGTTCCTTAGTGTTGTTATATGGAAGAAACTAGGTAATTCCCAACTTACTGAAAATCTACTTACTTCCTTTGAAAAACTTATTTTAAGAAAATGGTGCAATGACTACATGTCTCAAACCTCAGACAAGCACGCATGGTCTATGTAGTAATGCTCTAGCTGACCGACATCAGGCAGGTTCACACACCAGGTTGGCATGGGGAAGGAAGTCAATGTCTTGTGGCAGTCATTCTAGCTGTCCCAGTCCAAGTAGGTTGTGCTGTCTATTCTTGGTACAGGACTTTCCTCCAGAGTTCCAGTGCCAGAATCCATGTTATACTCTATGGTGATCTTCTTTCCTAAATGTCTTTAAGGGGAAGCCTGAAATAATGCTTTGGGCCTGTGAACATACCCTTTGTGGCCCTTTTATTTCCTGTTCCATGTTGTCCACCAGTCTGGTAACAAAGACAGTAGAGTCAAGCAAGGGAGCGCATCATGACAAAACAATTTATAAGAGCGTACGACACTGGAATCTCACATGTAGTGGGTTTTCATTGCCTTCAATTCCATCTTCCAGAGTGGTAGGGTGGGTAGAGATGGATGGAGGACCTGAAAATAAAGTTATCCCTATTGCTATACCTACTGAGGACTCTTGAGATGCCTAGGAAGATGTGTGACTTTTAGGAAATAAATAGTTGCTTGATGAAGCATAGGAAGCTGCCATCGTCAACACATTGCAGAAAGTTTGATAGACTAATGGGAAAAGCAAAATATGAGTTGAGCAACAGCATCAACAACTCTGTCATCACCACTGGCATTCTTTTCAGCTCTAACAGTTTATAAAGTGCTTTGTCATGAGTGTTATCTGATTTGATCCATTTATCAACCCCTTGAGATATTATTGCTGCAGTATTAGCTTTAGAGACTAGAAAACCAAAGTGCTCAGTGTAGTTGGACTTGTGTAGGGTCATAAAGTTGCTAAATCAGAGCCAGGTGCTAACCAATTTACAAAATCCTTCCAAGATACCAGAGTTTCCCCTGTGCTAATTCCTGCGGGAAAGAGTAAATTATTTCTTACTGCTTATGAGATCAACATGTATACAATCAAACACAAATAAAGTTGTAATATTGTGTGGTAATGGGTGGCACATTAGGAAATCAGATTTGGAAATCTGTGTGAACTGGAGGATCAGGCAGGAAGCCTTCTGAGGAAACTGCAACTTGGGTTGGCTCTGGAAAAATAGATGAGATTTGAGAAGACAGGAATATCCAGGGAAGGCAAAGGAATGCATGCCTTTGTGCCATGGATACAACAGTAATCGGATGACAGCTATTGTGCTTATATTTTAGGAAAATTGTCCCTAGTGTCATCCTCTATTTCAATCAAATACAAGTGGCTAAAGTTTTCTCAGATGTTAGAATGCAAAATTTTATTTTGTCTCTTTTGGATGAATGGAATTCTGAACTGTGACTGTGTTGGTTCACAAAAGAGCCCCAGGGAAAAAGGGTACAGACAGTACAAAGGACAGGATGCTCATGGGTGGGTATCTTTCTTCTTTTCAGGATCATTCCATAGAATCAGTAACATTTTATATCTCTGAAGTAGTCTATGGTTTCCTCAAAAGAGCCTCCTCTATAACTTGGCTGAGAAAATTTAAATATGCAACCTACAAGTATGGTAATGTGGGATTTCTGGTGGCAATTTATAAAAGATAAACTTGATTGGCTACAAATCCTTCTATATTTTCTGGTGACAGGTCTGTGACTCTTACCCTACTGAACTGTATGTTCCCAAATCAGCCACAGCACACATCATTGTTGGGAGTTCCAAATTCCGGAGTAGACGGCGATTTCCTGCCCTTTCTTACTACTCTAAAGATAACCACGTAAGTCTCAAGGCATGCTTTTGTTTTATACTTTGCTTTTCTGTTTTATCATCACCAGACATTTCTTAGCTGCCTTCTGGTGTCTGAGTGTGTTTGAATTCTTAAAGGTATGTGGATATTCCTGTGTATGGTATAACTCAGTCCCACTATGCTGAAGTCTTCGTCTCCTGTAGAAGGTGACCTTCTGTGTTTATTTGACAGTAAAGTAATGGGATGACTTCAGAAAGTACCTGAGCTTAATCATCCTTGAGTCCTGCCTCTTCTAGGCAGTCCCCTTGAGAGGCTCCAACTGTTGCAGTGCTGGAAAGCCTTTGCATGTTGAGTTTAGAAGAGACCTTGAAGTTCATGACACAGTCTTTTTCTTTTCTCCTGGTCCCCATTTTAATGACCATGTTCTTTTGAGTATCCTCAATCTGAAAAATCTTTGCATGGAGAGAATGGTTTTATTTTAAAATATTATTTATAAAAGATAGAACTAGGTTTTTCTGTCTCTGGCTTTAACAGGATAGAACCTTATTTTGTCTCAGATAAAACTCAAAAGGTGGGCATTTCAGGCCTGGTATCCTGGCCCTATGCCACTCATTCCTCAGGGACCCAGGGTGCTTCCAGCTTTCTATTCTGTGATCCCTAGGGTTTGGCCTGCATCTGTGTGGTGCAGAAGATGGTGTGAGTATTGGTCATTACCTTCACACTCCAGGCAGCAGGTGAGGGAGGAGGGGTGATGATGTGCCCCTGGCTTTTTCAGAAGGGCTCCAAGAAACTGGTATGTGACACTTCTGTTCACATCCTATTCATCAAAACTACACAGAGCAGATAAGAAAATAAAGTCTTCTGGGCAGCTGCATAAAGTCAATATCATAGTTTCATTTCTGCGGAGGACAGGAAAACAAATTTGAAAGAATGATAATTGTTGTTGCTAGATACTATAGTTTTGGATTCAAAGCCAGGTTGTGCTGTGATCAGTTGGGAGATGGGCCTGTGTACGTGTGTGTGTGGGGGGGTGATTGCCAACACACCCTTGCCCAGGGTTAGAGTAGCAGCTGTCAGATGCTGCAGGAGGGGTCCAGAAATGTTTTAAGCAATTCAAGCATCCTCACCAGAGTAAGTGTACAGCCTTCTGGGTTGTCTACTTTGAAGGAAATGATTTATTTAGTGATATAAGTTCTGTTCATTGAAAGAATATAAGTCATCTATTTCCATTTGCCTTCTCTGCTAACTCTGAAGTCTGAAAAGGAAAACATTTGATCAACATCCTGTTGAAATATATTGGCCCACACAGAATTGGAGTAGTGTTTAGAGGCAAAGGAAGACATGCATCTAAAAAAGATGGAATTAATAGGGATATGGAATTTCATGATGTTCTTGAAATTAAGATGCTAGTAACAATCACATTGATAAATAAGAGAGAAGAGGAATCCAGGACAGGAAGAGAGGGTCTGTCATTGCCATTTCAAAGGTGGAATGGGCAGGGTATTTAAATAGTAGCAGGGTACCTGTCCTCCTTTTTAAATTTCTTAAGAAATAGAAACTTTCTTTTAGGTTGGTGTGTCATAAGGGGCAAGGGTGCAATGCCTCAGAAAGGATAGGAGTTGGAACAGTGAAATCTGAGAGACAGCCTCTGAAGGCCCTCATGCCCCACTTCTGCTCTCTGGTGGTATTCTTTTCTTGACCTCCAGGCCTGAAAATGAACTCATGTGACACTTAGTTATAGTTTAAAGTATGTGATTTCCTGTATTGAGTGTTGGTTCTTCTTTCAAGGTACGAAGGAAAGGTGTATCTCTAAGCACTGCAATGTGATCCAGCTGTGAAGGGTTGGGGAGAGCTTAATGTGCATCACTGTGCCTGTCAACTTTCCCACCCTGTCCACTAGTCTAAGTTGCAGGTAGAAGAGTGATCAGACTTGTGTTTTATAGCAGTGTTTAGATTTTAATGTCAAGTTTGTTGATGCCTGTGCTTCTGATTGGACAAGTCTTTCCATAAAAGGTGATGGGTTTCCATGATGAGATGGAAGATAAAATGAGATGCCAAAGCAGTTCTTCATATTGTTATTGATCATTAAAACCCATACATGGAATAGGCCATCTTCCACAAAAAAAAAATTAGTGGGTAAAATTCCATAAATGTGCTGATCTTTCTTTCTTGTGACTTCAGACGTTTTAAAAGGCTTAAGAGTATGTACTCCCATACCAGTAGAACTTGTGCTTGTGAATATGAATAAAAATAACACATTTTATAGTCAAAAATACTGACTGCCGCCCCTGGCCATGACCAAAGGGACACTTCATATTTAGATGGTGAAATGACTTGGCCATTGTTGGGTAGTAGGAATTGATGGCTACATTAAAAGAAGCCCTCACTCATTTTATGGACCTGAAGTCCTCTTGAGGATCCTTTGACATGACTGCCCCTATACTTGGTTCCTAATTCCCTTTGGATTTGCTATTACCACACACACAGGTAGACTCAGGGCAATGCCGGTGGGAGGAGGGCGCCACACACCATGAAGAGCCACATAGGGGTTGCATTGGAGCCTGATTGGTAACCAATGGACTGAAAGGCAGCCTTTGTAGCATCAGCAGGGTGAGGCTACCCTCATCTCCTGCAGGACGTTGTGATTGGCTCATTTGAATGATTCCGTGGGCTGCTTGGAAACTAAAATCCCACACTCAGGATTGAATAGCAACTGCCCCTACTCTTCTGGATAAGGAGAATTGTTTATCCATAGAAGCAGAGGGTTGAAAGGAACTTGCTTTGGGGACCTCTCAATTTCAGCAGATATCACGGCAATCATAACATTAATTTTAGGCCTTATATCACATCACACGTGGATCAGGTAGAGTCATGTGGACTCCTTTCAGAATCACACAGCTTTGCAGATCATGGGTAGAAATGTATAAGTGTTTAGAATTCTGTGTATGTTTATAATTAAGAGCTATTAGAATTGCTACATCCTTTCTTTATTATTATTATATTACGGCTAAAACACAAGAAGTGTTTGCTTTAAATTGTGTACCACATGTTCTCCAAAATTCACAGCATAAATTTCTGCAACACATAACTCTTGAGGATTTCCAAAGAAAGTTTCCTTAAGAAAAATACACCTTTCTTGTTCTCTTTTCATTACTAATGCCTATTGAAACTTCTTATATGATAGGCACAATTCTAGGAGTGTTACAGTGTTATATATATCATCACACACTTTGGTTTTAATGTAATTACCTATTTTACATAACTGAGATTCAAAGATGATACATGAATTATCCAAGATCATATAGTGAGTAAGATTAAAATTAGGATTAAAAGCCAGATCTTGAATGTTGTTGTTGATGCTATATCACGCTGTCTGACTTATTTCCCCTCAGGGTGCTATTTTTGGTTAAGAATTCAGGATCCGGAAATATGTTGTCTGGATTCAAACCCTGGTTTTACTAACTGTATGATCTTGAACAAGTTCCTTAGCCTCTCTGTGCCTTGGCCACTTCATCTATAAATAATAAAAGCTCTTACTGTATATGATAATTAGGAAGATTAAATAAAATATATGAAGTTCTTATAATAGTGCCTGCCACATAAGCACTTGAAACATGGTGATTTAAATTATTAGTAGCATTGTAAATAAGAAGCTCTCCTGATGGTGCCACTTGGGGACATTTTAATCTCTGCTTTCAGGTCCCTGACATCTATAAAGAATGCTCCTACTTTATTAACCAGCTGAGTCTGTATAGGATACATAGAAACACTTTTCTGAAAAAGCTGAAAATGGTATGTGAGGAATCACTGAGTCGATGAAGGATTCCCCTTGGAGCACATCAAAGGTCCTGAAAATGACCCAGAAATACCAACATGAACTCTGTTTTATATGTGTAGAATACTTTATTAACTGCATTTCATAGTATAGCTGTTTTAACCTAACCTCTCATTTAAAACTAACTACTCTCCTCAGAAGGTAATTGGTAATGGTTGTCACTAATTTGCTTCCTTTCGTGGTTGGACTCTCTCTAGCTTAGTGAGTTTAGGTGTGTGCATTCTCAAATTCTTATATTTAGAAAAGTTCCCTTCCCTTACTCTTTTGATAGTATCTAACAGATTACCTGGTGCTTCCTGTCCTTAACTAATATTTTTTTAACCTAGATAAAATATCCTAAAAGTCAACTCAGAATTCTTTTCTCTCCAGTCAGAATTCCCTTATAGCTCTGTGGCAGACCCTGACTCCATAAAGATGAAGAGAAGCAGGACCCCAGGCCAAGCAGTCTGTGGCGATTTGCTCATGTCTGTCCACTGACGCAGTTTGTATTTGCTCCACAAGATCCTTTGGTCTCACTTCACCTTGCTTCTGGGCCTTTCCCTAGCTTGTTGTCCTCTCTTCCATGTTCAGATCATCTGGTCCCTTTCACCTCCCTACTGCTCAAGAACTAGAAACTCAGGGGAGACTCAACTGCCCCTTTGCTTCGCTCCTTTTCCATACGTTCCCCTCCTGAATTCTGAGTCTGGCTGTAGGCCCTGGTGTCCTTGACCCACATCAGTAGGTTCCTTTCTACTCCAGAATGGAACTGGCACCCTCAGAGGGCTGTTTCTAGCTAGTCTATGATTCTTTGTCTTTATAACTAGTGATTAATAATCCCCAGCTTCTCTAGTGAGGCGCACTGAAGCCCATGTTCTTTTGGAAAAATGCAAGTTGCCTTGGATTAGGCTTTAGGGACTGGGAAACTGGGATTGCACCCAGAGGAGCAAGCCCTTTTGAAGCCCTCCCTCAAGCCCCCTGGGCAGGAGATGACAATGTGGTAACTGTTTCTTGCAAGGGGTTCCCCTCCTCTGCCTGCCTGTAGGGGTTCCCTTCTCACTGACCGTGGCTGCTGCTTCCTACCCCAGGGATTTATGGTCTCAAGGTATTCTTTGAGTCATTCATGAATTTTGTTGGGAGATTTATATTTAATTTAAATGTTAAAACAAAGTTTAAATCCACAAAAAATATTTTGTCACAAAACCTTTGGTTTTTTAGCTGCAAGGTTATCTATACTCACTTATTCATGACTCAGGGGAAGGTTTGTAGTCTTCCATGTATCATCTAACAATGAGTAAACTGCCATTCCTTGATGTGAATTGGTTCCAGAATCCCCCTCTGAGTCTGAGGATGTACAACTCTTTGACACTTTTGCATTTAACATGGTATATTTGCCTCTGACCTGAGTGCATCCTCCTGTATGAAATCATCTTTAGATTGCTTATGATACCCAATGCAATGTGAGTACTGTGGAAACAGTTGTCATGCTATATTGTTTTGATGACCCAAACAAGTCTGAATGTATTTAGTACAAACACAGCTTTTTTTCTGAATATTTTTGATCCACTGTTGTGGAACCTATGAATCTAGAAGGCTGACTGCACCTTGTTAGAATTGCAGGGTAGGGAAATCACAATGAAGAATGCAGATTGATGTTGAAGAAGTCCCTTGTTTCCAAACACAGTGGAGCCAGCACAGGTTTGTGCCAGCTGGTACCAAACCGGGTCACAACCTGGACTCTCACTACAGTAAAAATATCCCACTTAGAATTAGAATTGGTTTTTGGTATCTGTGGGTGTTTTTTTAAATAGGTTAGTTTAAAAAATGACTAATAGCATTAAAAAGTACACACACATATATATATATTAAATATAGACACATGTATGTATACATGTATGTTTTATATGATAAATATTTATATAACATACAGTTTTTCATTGTTTTTTATTCAGAAATTTGTTGAACAAACTTTTAATGAGATAATATAATATATATATAAATTCTGAAAATTAGACTTACCCCCAAGAGCCCCCCAATTACCCACTCTTATTCCTCCCTCCCTCTCCTTCCCAGTGCATCTCTACAAATGCCTTCGGTTGTATGACATTACACCTTAATGTACAGATTTTAATATATATATTTTAAAGAGAGAGAGACAGAGAGAAAGAGAGAAAGACCGAATCAATTTTATTTAGTTTTTCAGGTTATTTTCATTGCTCAGACACTTCATTGTGTATGTGGTGCTGGGATTTGAACCTGCGTACTCTGGCATGCCCAGCAAGCACTGTAACCACGGAGACACTGCTCCAGCCCGGATTTTAATATATATTTTTAAATACATTTTATATATTATGTAGTTTCTATGTATACAAATATGTATTTTATTGGTCTTGTATCAGTACTACCATGTAAGTTTTAGGAGAATATTTGTTTTGTACTTTTGGCAGGAAAATGAAACAATATCAGTGAAAAGGAAACCAGGTTATTTAGATGGATTTAAATTTCATAATTTTGATCTTATCTAAACATCTTTACACATTCCTCATATCTTATACAGAGAGTTTTGTACTGTTTGCCCATTTAGTAGTTTGTTTGACCTGAATTAAAAATAAATAAATCTTGATTTCCAGAGGCAGTGTTCCCATATTTTCATAAGCTAGTACGGGGTGTAGGTTAACCAATGGGCTCTTTGTTCTGGAGATACTCCCAAAGTCTCTGCTGGGTACAGTTGTCTGATGGTGCTGTGTCTCTGTGACCTCTCCCCACAGGCCTCCATCTGCCGGAGCAGCCAGCCCCTGTCTGGCTTCAGTGCCCGGTGCCTGGAGGATGAGCAGATGCTCCAGGCCATCAGGAAGGCCAATCCAGGAAGCGATTTCATTTACGTTGTGGACACTCGGCCTAAAGTAAGTGCCACCATTGCAATGCCTGCCTCTGCAGCTATGAGGCATGAAGCTGGGGTCCAGGCAGAGCTGACAGTCCACAGCTGCCCAGACTGCACTGGGGCTTGTTCTGTCCCTCTGTGGGGTCAGTCCTTGGGCACCCTGCTGGGATGCTTTCTGGAGGGCCTAAATACCTGAAGGATTCATTGTGTCAAGCACAGTTTGTTTTCCCTGCTCTTGACCTTGTGCTGGGAGCATAGCAGCACACAATAAAGGGGGGTGTTTAGTTCTGAAAGTGCTGTCCTAGATATTATTTGATTTGTTTCTCAAATGTCTTTCTGCTCTGACACCATAAAGTATACTGTGGAACTCTAGCAGTTCAATATTTGTGAAGTATTCAGAAAGACTTTTTCAAATTCTACTTGGATCTGTACGTATGATTTGGAAAGATCTAAAAAACATAGTGTTAAGTTAAAAAAGTCACAAAGTCATATATGTATATGTGTGGGTGTATATATATACACCGTTGGTGTATATACACATATACACACATATATATATACACACACATATATATATACACACACATATATACACACACACACATATATATACACATATATATATACACCGTTGGTGTATATACACATATACACATATACACACACATATATATACACACACATATATATACACACACACATATATATACACACATATATATATACACATATATATATATACACCGTTGGTGTATATACACATATACACATATACACACACACACATACATACATGCATACTATTGTATTTATGTTAAGAAACCTATAGATATGTAAAAACATAGACTAAGACCTGGAAGGATAAACACCAAGCTATTAAAATTCCATGGAGAAGAGAGTCGGATTTGCAGAGTTAGAGAACTTTCTGCTTGTCTGTTAGAAAAACATTATTTTATAATTTCATAGGTATTGATTTTCTAATTTAATGAAAGTTCCAGTAGGAAATGACAGAGATAGTCATCAGGGGGCAGGTCAAGCTGATCTTTTACTTCCCTCCCACTCAGCTTCATTTTTCAAAAAGGAGAATAGTTTTGGGTACAACATAATTTCCAGTCTTGCTCCTTAGACCTAGTTTTTTTCAAAACCAGTTAAGGAATAGAGTCCCTAAAGGGATGTACATTCCAGTGAAGACATGGAAACGAATCACCAAAAGTACAGTGAATATATTGTATAGAATGAGATGACAGGATGAAATGTCCTTTATTCAGCATATTTGACATTGTAATTTCTAGCCAATAACGAAATGCATCTGGGCCTGTGACTGATGGGAGAGAAGATGTACATATTTCTCTCCATGTGGGTATAGGAAGAAAAGAATCCAATATGTACTATTAAACAAGTGTAGGATGAAGGAACTATGCATAATATATTCCCACTGGGGTGGGAGAACTGGGGAGAGGTTAGGGGGATGTATATCAAAAACCATTAGCAGGTTTTTTTCTGTTGGGTAAGAGGTGGATGTTAAGAATTTTTTACTTTTCAAATTAAGTTAGATTTTTTTCATCATAACAAGATTTAAAGAGCATAAGGAAGGATCTTAAATGTTACAGAATTACCATATGACCAGCAATTCCATTCCTAGGTGTATACTCAACAGAAATGAAAACCTCTGTCCACATAAAACTAGTATATGAATGTTTACTCATTATTAATAATAGCCAAAAAGTAGAAATAACCAAATGTTCACTATCCCAGAATGGATTTATAAAATGTGGTATATCCATTCAGTGGAATATTATTTTGCTCTAAAAAGGATGAAGTACTGGTACACTGCAACAGGGATGAACCTTGAAAATGCTATGCTAAATAAAAGAAGTCTGTGCTGAAGGATAGCCTATTATAAGATTCCATTTATATGAAATGTCCCAGGAAAATTCATAGTGACAGAAATAAACTGATCATTTATTTCTGGGGATGGGAGGAAATGGGGGTAACTGCTAATGTGTAGAAGATTGCTCTTTGGGGTGATGGAAATAGTCTAAAATTAGATTATGGTCATGGTTGTACAACTATGTGACTACCAAACACCAGTGAATTGCAATTTTAATGGGTGAATTGCATAACATGTGAATTATATGTCAGTGAAGTTAAGCAAAGAACATGAAGGGGCTGTGTGTAGCTCAGTGGAGAACACTTGCCTAGCTGCATACTGCCCTGAGTTCAGTTCCTAGTACATAGGAAGCAGGGTTGGGAAGCACATAAGGAAATAAAAAGAACATTACAACAGGAAAGAAAAAAAATGGGACCCACAGCTTCAGTCACTCAGAAAAGCACACATTATTAAAAATAGTTATAGATATAATCTATACTCATGGTCAGTATGAGAAATAATGAAAGCAGGGTGCTATCTTTGTGTGGATACCCAGACCCTGGTAATTTTCACTTTTTCTCTGAGCCTCATTTTACCAAATATTGTGATTCATGCCCAGGATCACTTAATGTGATATTTTCTGCATGCAATATCAGTGTCCTACTCATACCCTTGGCCTCAAAATAGTCCATTCTTTTTTTTCTGATATCAGAGTATGCTATGGAATAGCCCTGTGTGGAAAAGTGAGGATGAAGTTGCCCTCAGGTGCCACATCAGCAAATCAATCATGAAAACCAGTGACAAAGCATGCTACGGCCAGGTCATATTCACATTCTACTAGATTATATGTACAGGTCTCTTTGTTTGTTAGTTTGTTAGCCACATCCCCAGCCCTTTTGATTTTTTATTTTGAGACAGGGTCTTGCTAAGTTGCTCAGGGCCTCAGTAAGTTACCAAAGCTGGCTTTGAACCTGTGATCCTCCTGCCTCAGCCTCCCAAACTGATGGGATTACAGGCATGTGCCACCATGCTCAGCCAGGGCCCCTTCCTTTAAATACATTTTCAAAGCATAACACACAAGTAGCAGCTTCAAGCTAGAAACAGAAATAGTTTTTCTGCTTACTTATTTTCACTTGAAAGATGCCAGAACATCTGACTTGTACAATTCTCCTTCAGTTTGTGCATTTCTCTCTGGCTCATGCTTTAACCCCTTCCTGAAAATGCTAACTGCCTTTCCTAAGTAAGGTGGAAGTGTTTTGAATTTTATAATAGTTAACAGGTGGTGAATGAATGAATGCCTGCTTCTTAGGCACACATATTGAAGTAAAGACAAGGGCCTTTAACTGAGACTGGAAGGCCTTTTCCTATCCTGTTTTTCCAGCTTTAAATAAAGGCAAACAGATATCACCTACTAATTTAAGAGCCAGTGATCCAAGTTTGCACTATGTTATGTAAGCCTTCCCTAGACTAGCAGCTGTAAGGACAGGCATATTCCAGATTTAAAACAAATTAATCCAAAGGATTTGATTTGAAGGGTATATTTAGCACTTAGTGTATTTACTCTCAGCAATAAGTAGTTTGATGCTGATCCATTAAAGAAAATTGGTGACCCTCTTCTTGTATTTATCCGTGTACACACACGTCACATGATTTTTAAACTGTTTGCTTCATGCTTTCATTCTTTTAAAGATCATGTGTGTTGATTTTTGTTCCAGAGTGTGTTAGGCTTCCTTGGTAGCTGGGAGACTGAGTTCATGTTTGTCATAGGAGGTGTGGATGGTGGCAAACCAGATACTTTCCAGGTTTGCTCACAGGTTTAAAAGAGAAAGACTTGGAGGCAACTTGAGTGAAGTCTGGTCCTTTGGGCAAGGCTAGCCCCACAGGAGAGTTTCCAGAGCCACTTGTTCAGATGAAAGCTTTCTAAATTGCTTTTTGACATTACATTATGAGAGGCAAAGGCAGTGAGGTTCTCAAGAGATATTGAATATCTCTTTAAAAATCATGTCCTTGAGGTCACATATCATGGCTAGAATTTGGTACATTAATATGAAAAAGCATTTTGATGCATTATTTGTTGAATTGAAAATGAGGAGTAACTCATTGTATCTTGACCTTGTTTATAACCTTCTCAAATGTTTTTTTTTAAATGCCAGGTGCTTTCTCATTTAATTTTTATAAGAATCCTGCAAATTAGAAATTTTTTTTCTTTTCTTTTTATAGATCAGGACTTAGGTTCAAGTTCACCCAATACCACACAGTTCAGGGCAGAGTCCAGATTCAAATCTAAGTCTATCCGTCTATGGTTTTTTTTTGTTGTTGTTTGTTTTTTTTTTGTTTGTTTTCTCTTGTTTTGTTTTGTGTGTGTGCATAAAAACTTTCCCAGGGGAATCTTGTCCCCATTTTACAGTTCAGGAGGGTTGCTACTTTTGTGCACATATCCAGTGAAGCTGTAGACTCAGAGCTAAAGACTAACCATTAGTTCACCCAAAGTCAGGCCAAGCTCAGGGAAGCAAGAAGGGCTCTGAGTTGTGCTCTGAACACAGCCGCTATGGAGGAAGTGCTCAGCCAGGCACCTGCTTCAGTTGGTACTGGGCCTTTTGTCCTTACCGCACCTTCAGAGACTGCTTTGCGGATGTGGTCTCTAATTTCACCCTGCAAATGATTTTTTACATGCTGTCATGTGGGATGTTTTTGTGTTTCTCTGGAATTAGTGATTAGCTGGTATTGGCTCACTGGATCCTATGATGGTGGCATCTGAGAAATACTGTTGTAAAGATTAGGGGAGCCTGAAAGAGGGGAACCTAGGATCTCATCCTATTGAGATGTGCGTGCATTGTTTGCTGAGACCATGCTGGTGGCACACAGGGGACAGAGAATGGGTGGGAGACAGCCTGTGTGGTGGCAGTGGAACAGTCCACATTCTGGCTCTTTGTCAAGGCAAGGATGGGTAGATTTCCTGTGGGTTAAACTAGACATGAATTGTCTTAGTAAAACCTTCCTAAGAGGTCTTGCCAACTGGGGGTCCATAGCTGCAAGTGACTGTGGGGTGTCTGCTGGCAAGGAAGGCTGAGGGGATAGGCTCACACCTAGGTGGATCTTCACAGCAGTGAAATGTGAACTTCCTCTTCCAAGAAGCCACATATATGCCCTAGCAGATTCATAGAGATGGACACTCAGTATTACCCAGAAAAGCAGTGACAATCAACAAAGACAGAACTACAACCTTGCAAAGAGCCTAGCTTTGCAACAAGCTGTTTACCTCTTTTTATCCCTCCTCTACCACCTACCCTCCCACCCCCACCTACTACTCAGAGCCTAGAAGAGAAATAGATGCAGGGAGTCCTAGAGCAAAGCACTCACAAGTCCAGATAGCCTGGAATGGTAAGAAGAGATCATTTTCATTATATATGGGTTGAAATTGAAATTAATTTGGATGGAGATTCCTATCTGCATATGTTCCTCAAGCTATTAAACCTGCTTAGGGAATGGGAAAGGAGGAATTTTTACCAGCTCAATTGTAGACAGTAGTTGCAAGGAATAAAATCATCTCATATTTTCACATTTGTGCTACAAGTTAAGGTTCTTCATTTAACCAGTTATAGATGCAGGAAGAGAAAATGATCCTCATTTGATGAATGCTAGGGCATGACCCGGTCTTCCTCCTATAAGTTTATGTCTGTTGTCATTTCCCAGCTGTGCCAGATGAGACCCTGTCAATATTTAGGCATAAAGTGTAACTGCTGAAATCTTACACTTCAAAACTAAGAAAGTGGCCAGCTTGACCTTTAACTTGATCGTAAATACTATGTTTTGATAGGTTTGATTGATTGAGGGTTAGGGGGAGAATCTGAGTCTGTTTCTTTACAGTCTTGGCCTGCTCACCTCTCACTTCATTCTGTTATTCAGTCACTTATCCAGTTGCTCAGCCAGTTAATCGATCCTCATTGAGTGCCTGTTCTGTGCCAGTAGGGCTATGGCCCTAAATGAGGTGCAGGGATGGATATGACCATAAATGAGACTGACAGAGGTCCCCATGGGCCTTATGTTCTCTACCCCTCCTCTCATTCACCACTTAATGTTTAAACACCTGCCTATCTCTACTCTCTTCTTATTCTGACACTAAATCTCAATTTTTCTATTTAAATATGCTAAAAAATTTGACTTCATTTGTTCTCCACTGTGTCAGTTGAAAGTTTAAATTTCTGAAATGATCTTGTTTGTAGAGGACCCTAAATGCTTTTGAGCCTTCTTGCCTGCTTCTGTGCCACAGGTGAACCTTCTGTTCCCCTGGGAATGGGTGGCTCATAGATACTGACCCCTGCTTTTTATCCCTCTACCTCTCCTCATCACTGCTACTTTTTGAGTACCCTCCCCTTGTCTCCTTCCTCTCCAGTGCTTAAAGTTCGGCTCAAGCTGGCACTCTCATGAAACTGCAGCCCATTTGGGGTTGCTCTAGACTCCAGCTCCTGCCAGTGTCGTTGGTCTCTGCGCTTTGCTCTGGGGTTGTCTATTATCTTTTGGTCCTATGTACTTTCCCTTCCATCACAATTATAAATAAGCTCAGGACAGCATGAACAGCTTCTTGTGTATCTTATTATTGTACTCAGTGCCTGTACACAGTAGATGTTCATTAAGAAACAACTAAGTTTCTTGTTTGGTTCATGAGTCCCTCTCCATCTAACATACTGTTATCAAACAGTAAAGCATTCCTGCGTTTGATGACAAGGTCTTTTTTCCACTTCTGATTTTCTTTTGTCATTCATATATAAAATTCTAGGTTAACTTTTTGAATGTTTCCAGTTTTGAGGGTTCAGCTTTTGTCACATTATGGTGATAGACCCTGTAAAATAGGTGGAACCTCTGAACTATTACAATTTGGATGGTAGAATAAATATTGCCACCTTCTGTTCATTGGGCGAAATACACACTCACTCTTGAGGTTTCCTTGTGTTTGCTCCTTTGTTTTTAAGGAGGACTGCCAGTCAATTCTCCCACCATAGGTAATTGATGACTTAAAAATGCGATCATGGAGTCTTAAAATTGATTAAAATAATAGCAGTTGATCTTTTTATTTACTACACTTTTCAAGAAGAGTATCTCTGGAGCATGTGGTGAGTAGGCTTAACTTGAATAATTCAAGAAGTAGGATAAATACAAGGCTCATGTAACATAAGAATACTTGGGAATGTCCTGTTGACTTGTTTTATGAAGCTTGCTGTAAAGGATAAACCAGCAGCTTTGAAAAAGCAGTGATATTTTATAATGTATAATTTCAGAAAACAATGCCTGAGGTAATTTTTGAGAAGATTTTTGCTTAATGTATTTAATTTTAAAAAAAGAATATAAGTTGTCTTTAAGATACATTATTTAAGTTTCTTTTTGATTAAAGCTAAAGACTATTCTCATAGCCTACTCAGGAGAAAGGTGACCCTTTAGGAGATGACAAACAGTATCCTGAGGGACTGATGTTCCCCCACTGTTGTCACATAAACTGAACCATGGAGCCAGGCTGCTGTTGAAATGGGAGCCAATTTGGCAGTAGCTTGCCCTCTGTTGTTTCATTCTTTACATTTCATATATTTTTCATTTCTTTTATTTAAATTACAAAGTTAATGCATGTTCTTTGTAACAGTGAAAGAATAGGGGAGTATCTAAGGTGGTATTGATAGTATTCCCCTGCCACATGTCACCCTCTATTTTGAGTTATAATGGTAGCTAAATTGGCATATCCTTCCACACATTTTATTCTGCTTAAAAACATGCATGAACATTAAATGCAAAACTATGTTTTTATTAAAAACAGATGATTGTATGAATTATACTCACACACATATGCATATGAAAATATATATGTCCTTCTTGGTACCTGGTAATAAACAATAATTTATCCAGTCATTGCCCTATTGAGAAATTCATGGGTTTCCAGTTTTTCACTATTATAAAAAATATTGCAATAAACATTCTTTGGCATCTGTCTTTATATGATGGTACTTTTGATTTTGTCAGATTCTCAGAAGTAAGAGATCTGGGTTAAGGAATATATGTGTCTTAATTTCTCTCTATTAACTTAGTTTACCTTTTGGAAAAGTATTACTTAGCATCCTGCTTTTTAAAATGACTATTGTTTTTTCTGGTGATGGGATCCTGGCATAGATTCTCTCCCTGGATGATCCCTATTGCTCTTTGTGGGCTAGGCAGAAGGGTCAGTGAAAATGTTTCACAACGAAATATGTTGTGGCCTGCTTAGCCAAACAGCAACAATGCAGGATTAGGAGACACACATCCTTCTAGAAATCGATGTATATCCCAGCTCAGGCAGGATTTTTCCCCTTCTTGATTTTTTATACAGGCCTAAAGCAGAGACAGTTTGGATTTAGTAAATTTAGTAAAAAAATCCTTTATCATTTAACCCAGTTTGCAATAAGAAACCTCCAACTTCTCACATGCAAAATTATGATAATGAAAGTGACAAAAGACAAAAAGCCCATTTATTAGGTCTCTTGATTTAAATAAGGAGCTGGAGGAAATGTCTGAGTATCTGCATCCCCTCTTTTCATTTTATTCAGTGATTCCTGCTCAAGGTTTAATTGGGTATCTGGGGGAGCCTTGTTGGCAAATTAGATTGATGTGACATTGGCAGTGTTATATTGGAAGATATGTTAATTTCACCCATAGAGCCTTATGTTGACAGCTGTGTCTGCTCATATTCTTCCACCAACCTGCAGGTTGTGATATATGTTATTAAATCGGAACCACGTTCAGTTTGGCACCTCTGACAGGGAATTGCAAGAGGCTTTTCCAGGAGAATTTATCTATAAAATGCTTCCCAGCTAAGAAAATGTTATGCATGCCAACAAATTCATGCTGTTGAAATAAAAGCTCAGCATGAATGCCTGGAACTACATAGCTCAGTACAGTGTCCCAGTGAATTAAATCATATTATGTTTTTGCACATCATTTTGAATGTGTTTATAAATATCCACAAAATGTTTTGGTTGTTTTGTGTCCTGAATATAATTGATAACTACTCTGTTTTGCTGACCACTGCAGCTTAATGCAATGGCAAACCGTGCTGCAGGGAAAGGCTATGAGAATGAAGACAATTATTCAAATATCAAGTTTCAGTTTATCGGGATAGAGAACATCCATGTCATGAGGAACAGTCTGCAGAAAATGCTGGAAGGTAATCCATTTCCCTATGCACAGCATTAAAAAAATACAGTTTAATATCTTGATGCAAAATGAATTAAGATAGTCTTTTGATTTTTAAAAGTTTTTTCCAATGATGCTATTTATGTCAATGTCATAAGTTGGGAAAAGTATCATGTGGCAGTGATTCTTTAAGCATTTAATAATTTCTCATTTTTTTTAACTATCATTATGAAGCAGTTTTGTCACTTGGTGGCTAGCAGTCAGGGACTCTCCAATAGCACTTAGCATCTCAGATAAAATTGCACAGGGATTTTTTTTTTTTTAATTCAAGTTAGTCTGACCCACATTCAAGTCATTTGGAGAGAAAATAATTCTACATGTAAAGCAGTAACCCACTGTTCTTAGGTGGAGATCAGATTCATAAATTGTATCTCCAAGTTGCTGAGTGGCCTCTAGAAGGAAGGGTATTAGAAGTCCTTGAACTTATTTATAAATGGCAGCAACTGCTACAGTACACACAAACACACAACCCCCACAATACTAACACATGTAGCAACAAGCACTGCCAGACACACACACACACACACACACACACACACAGACTTGCTTACTTTTGTGGAGAAGAAATTTAAAAAATGAACTATAAAACAGTTATTCATACAGCCATCGTAGCTGATTAGCAGAAATTCTGCATTTCAAGCAAAACCAGATTCTTTCTGTGCTCCTTGTGATCATAAAGGCAATGGAGGAATCTGTTGCCATTATCTACCCTTTCTGGCATCAGAGGCAACTGAGACAAGAAGGATTCAAAGCCATGGCTTCATGTCTTGCCTCTAAATTCTATGCATGTACATCTGGGAAACACAGAGCTGGAACTGAGTGGTAAGGAAGTGCGTTGTCTCAGTAGAAAATGTGTAATCTGGGGTAAAGAGAGACAAGAAAGTTGCTGAATTGTATTTCTCCCCCGCTGGGAATTACTGTCAGTTACCTATGCAGTTCTCCATATAATTAGAATAGCAGGGTGTAGTGAGTCTGGGGAAACTCGAGTGTCTCAGTCCATTCTCTCTCCTCTCTGGTTTATCTCAGTAATTATGAAACTTTGAGCACATCTATTAACTTCATTGGAACTCTGTTACTTGCTGTAAAATGAGAGGATTAAATATTTATGGGATGTTGTAGTTGCAATAGTTTGATACCTCTGGTTACTTTAAAATTGAACGTTTGAGGCCTGGGGGTGTAGCTCAGTGGTAGAGCACTTGCCTAGCATGTGCAAGGGCCTGGGTTCCATCCCTAGAACTGGAAGAAAAATTGAGCATTTGAATGTATAGAAGCAGGCCCTTCCTCCATCTGAAGAAAAAAAAAAAATCACCATCCTAGAGTTATCTCCATCTTGTCTCTTCACATAATTTGCTGTCTCTTAGGTCACAGTGGCAATAGTCTGGGTATGATTATTTGATTTTCTTAAACTTTGAGAGGTTTTAATGGGCAGTTTGGTTATCTTTGATGTAAGCAATGCATTTTTACACATTGAAAAATTGTTCAAGCTCAGTACTGTTATAGAAAAGGTAATCTTTAGTATGCATTTTACTATGAAGCCTACTTATCTTCAGAATTAAAACCCTTTATGTTGATAAAGTTTATACTTTTCATTTAGCAATTTCATAATATGGTTTTTAAGAACGTGTCTTTTCTTCTATGCAGAAAACTGCTGCAGGAGTACTTATAACATATAAAATTGATTTTAGCTTTCAGATTGGCACTGATTCGGTTTGTCAACACTTATGCCTATGGTCTCATTTCTTTTTCTAAGGGACAAGTAAACTGACCAAGTTCTGGAGGGCAGCTCTCCATTTCACAGGGCTCATGTACGTAACTTTTCTGGCTCTGTGTAGTGCAGTAAGCAAGGACAACTTTCTGGATGCCTTTCAGGGGACTTGACCAATGTTTGACTATCTGTTTTTACTGAGTAAATTATAAACCTCTTGTGGAAGCTCAGCTGATGATGAAGTGATGCAATCAGAACCACCTGAAGAAGAGGAGGTTTCTTCTTCAAACAGTTGTCCTTGGTGTCAGAGAGATTGGAAGGTCTACCCTGATGGTCTCCTGGTAGCCAAGAAGAGGGCATTTTACTCACGAGGTTTATTTTCTTCAATTTTGTCAAACCATTGTTTATCAGATTGGGTTCTGGATAATAGAAAAGTAAAATTATTTACATTCTGGCTGCAAATGGCTCTGTTTGTAAGAGCTGTGGGATATTTCATCAGAAACAGAAATCTAGGACCAACTCCACATCCTGTATAGGTTTATAAGAGAGCTGATTTAACTTAGCTTAGATGTAAGTTTGAAACTAATGACTTCTGTGGCATTTCTACCTATGAAGGAGATAAAATGATGCCATTCTGTTACATAGCAGTTTTGTGATTAAATGCTTTTCATAGTAGTTTCCCTTTGGATCACACACAGAATGGCTTTCCTTTGAAATAATAAAAAGGACATTGAATATTATCTTTACTGCTGAAACATTGCATAGAATAGCTTGGAATAGGCCTTTTGTGAGGTGGAGCTTTGCCTGTACAAGGCATCCTCTGTGTCCGAGATTGGAGCAGCATGAGGACTGAGAGGTGCGGAAGAGCAGCTTTCACTTCTCCCTGTGGTGAGGGGCTCCATATGGAGATGCCTGTTTGTGTTTCTCTGCCTTCAGGATAGGCAGGTGCTTATGGGAAAGGTGTGGCAGGGACATCTTCCTCCTTTTTCAAGCAACATGCCATCTTTTGGCTGCAACTAGATATTTTCACTTTCTTCCCACTAGTAGTTTTGGGCTTACATCCCACATGAATCTTAGATTGATTTTAATGGCTGTGGTGTAGCTCAGCATAGCTGACCACTTATTCATCAATTTATTCATTCAACTAAAAATTGAGCAACAGTGACATACCAGGCTTCATGAGCATTTTTACTTAAACAATAATTGTATTTGATTTTCACAGCAGTAGAGTATAGTGCATATTGTCTGTACTTTACAGATGAAGATAGTCTTAGTAAGGATAGTTAACTTAAGATAATATTAAAAAGAGGAAGCAGTAAATTGAAAAAAATCACACAAAAAGTGTGTATAAACATGCTCTAGTAAATAAAGAAATGTTCTTTAGTTATAAGTGCAAAGTACCATTTTTTACAGAGTATCCAGTACTGAAAATAATGTGATGAAATTAGCACTTTAGGTATTTCTGATATCATTTAAGTTGGTTTAGAGAGACATGTTTTGTTTAGAGATGCATTCTTTTCCCACCAGATTAACTCCTTGTAGGGCCTAATCTAAAATATAGTTTAAGAAAACTAGGGGCCACAGTGGTTGTTCAGTGGTTTAGTATCTGACGTGTGAGGACCTGGGTTCAAACCCCAGCATCACATATACAATTGGTGGTGGAAGAAACTACAGCCAGATTAAAATGTGAATAAAACTGATTTCTCTTTCTCCCTCCCTCTCTTAAAATAAATAAATAAATAAAATTAAAAAGTCATAGATATGCCTGTAGTGGTGTTTTATTTATAATAGCAGTATAATAGAAGCAACAGTAATAGACTACTTAAATAATTTTCTTTACCTTCTTTTTTTTCTTTTCTTTTTTTTTAAAGAGAGAAGGACAGTGAGAGAGAGGGAGAATCAATTTTTATTGAGTTTTTCACGTAGCTTTCGTTGCTCTGACATTTAGTTGTGTACATGGTTTGGGGTTTGAACCCGTGTACCTGCACATGCCAGGCAAGCACCACAACCGCTGAGCTACCTCTCTAGCCCCTTTCTCTACCTCTTGATAGAAAATTTTGGCATCAATTAAAAATAATAAATATGGGGCTGGAATGGGGTTCAGGGGTTAAAACACATGCCTGGCATGTGAGAGGACCTGGGTTCGAACCTCTGTACTATGTACAGAACTAAATGTTGGAGAAACAAAGGCCAAATGAAAGAAATAAATAAAATCAATTCTCTTTCTCTTTCATTCTCTCTCTCTTTTTTTAAAGTAGTGAAATAAACATATTTTATTTCACAATCTGGAAAGCACAGAATTTACAATTATATCACCACAATCAAAAAGTAATATTTTATACTACCAAGCCTCTTTCTTTTTTTTAATTTTCATTTTTGAACAACCATACAAATTTTTAACAAAATAATATAAAATGTGTATAGTTTCTGGATACTAGATTTACCCCCAGGAGTGCCCCCCCAATTTCCCACCCGTATCCCTCCCTTCCCTTACCCACAATATCTCTAAAAAAAGTATTAGGCTGTATAACATTACACCTTATCTGGATTGAACACATGGTAATAAACCACCTTATGAAGAATATATGTGTTAATACAGGAGAGTGTGTATAATGTAAGAAAAAAATCTGGGCTGTGAATTTTTTATGTCCTCTTGTTCACTATGCAGTAAATCTTATGTATGATTCTGGAGAATGTCCAGAATGATCACTGGTTAGCACCAGAGGATGACGGATGATATTTTTTATTCTCTTTTCTTATTTACATAATATTTGCTATGGTTGGTATATTAGTTTTTGTAAGCAATACACATTTATTATCTCACTGTTTCTGTGGGCCAGGACCTTAAATATGTCTCATGTGTAAGTGGAAACCCAGAGACCCCCTTCTAAGGGCCAGAGGAGGCTGCAGTCAGGGTCAGCTGGGCTGGGTTGTCCTCAGGAGGCATGGTTTGGAGAAGGTGCTGCTTTTGAGCTCATTCAGGCTGTTGGCAGAATCAGCTGAAGGCCCCATATTTTGGCAACAGGAGGCCACTCCCGGGTCAGGAGGCAGCTTCGATGCATGGACTTCTATATAAGCTGAGCACATGTATCAGTTTGCTTCTTCAAGGCCAGTAGGAGTACCTCTCTGCAGTTCAAAAGCCTGGTATGTTACAGTTGTAATTAAGACTTTTAAAAAAAAAAACCTTCCTAGTATCACATAACAAATCAGAATTTGAACTTGGTACTTTTGTACATATTATAGTGATCCATTTTTGTGGTTCTCATATCAGACAGGCTCACTAAAAGCCACTCTACTCAGTAATGATGATAGAACACTTTTGGAAAGATTACTGTGTACTGAACACTGAAATTTTGAAGATTTACTCAAATGATCCTTGTTGAGATTATGTAGTCACTGTTTTTATTCTCCTTTTTTTGTGGATGAAGAAATTGAGGCACAGAGGCTGAGTACCGTGGGTCAGCTCATGATAGTTAGCAGTAGAACCCAGATTGTAACCTCATTAGTAGGAATTCAAACACCACATTTAACCACTCATTTAACCACTGCCTTCTTAGGGAGTGGGTTGGCACAGAACATGCCAAGGCCTATGTATGTGAAGACCTAGGTTTGGGGTCATGCTTTAGTCCCTGAATAAAACTATGTGATTCTGACTTCCAGTATGAGTAAAGCAATCTCAAGAGTATATTTTCCCTGTTTAATTCATGGTTTATTAAAATGATTCCTTGCAAGCTATCAAGTGTGTTTCTTTTCTTTTTTTTTTTCTTTTAAAGAGAGAGAGGGACAGTGAGAGAGACAGAGAAAGAAAGAAACAACTTTATTTAGTTTTTCACATGGCCTTTGTTGCTCCAACACTTAGTTGTGTATGTGATGCTGGGGTTTGAACCCAGGTCCTCGTGCATGCCAGGCAAGCGCCGAAACTGCTGAGCCACTGCTCCAGCCCCGTTTCTTTTCTTTTTAAACAGAGGGAGACAATGAGAGAGAGAGAACCAATTCTATTTAGTTTTTCATGTGGACTTCATTCCTCAGACACTGTGCTGCGTACGTGGTGCTGGGGTTCAAACATGCATACTCGCGCATGCCCTCCAGCCCTCATGTGCTTTTCAATATGAGGTACAAATGCTGTCTCTTGGGAAGCAATAATGTACTTTAGAATAAGCACTGGATAAAATGGATAAGTTGATGAATTGAGTCAGCCAGGCAAGTATTTAATAGATCCATGCCTTCCTATCAGTCAACTTTCTTAATTTCTTAATTTATTCCTAATGTAATTTTCAGAAACATGTAAGTGCTTTTCTCTTCATGTGGTCTATATTCAGTCAGTGCAAGTTCATAAAAAATGATTTAACAAACAACACGTCAGGCTTTGTCTCAGTAAGTTGTTTTCTAGAGTTACAAATGTCAGACTGACAGCAGATCAGATGGAAGTGGGCCCAGAGCATGTGCAACAAAGGCCCAGTGTCAGTTGGACAATTTGGCTTGTAATGCAGTGAAGCGTTATTTGAAAGGGCAGATTCCATGTAAAATATTAAAGTCTTTTTTATATTTTTTTAAGAGAGAGGGACAGTGAGAGAGAAAGAGAGAATCAATCTTATTTAGTGTTTCACGTGGCTTTTGTTGCTCCAACACTTCCATTGTGTATGTGGTGCTGGGGTTCAAACCCGCATCCTCACACATGCCGGGCAACTGCCATAACAGCTGAGCCACTGCTCCAGCCCCAATATTAAAGTCTTTCATAGGAGAACCCAAAATGTAACTGTCACCTTTATTTTGGTCATATCTTCTGAAATTGTGTTCGTTAACTGTGGAGAATGTTTTCTGGCAAAATTGGGTATCCCTAGAGATCATACCTAATCTGTTCTTCTTTGTGAAATTTGAGAGATTTGGTTCATCAGAATCTACATTAGGTGGAGAAAGGATGGTTGAAAGCAAAAGCATACCATGGAAGGCACCATCTTGGTTGGTATTACTTGGAGCATACCATCGGAGGCCCATCTTGGTTGGTATTTACCATGGGAGGCCCATCTTGGTTGGTATTACTTGGAGTATACCATGGGAGGCCCATCTTGGTTGGTATTACTTGGAGTATACCATGGGAGGACCATCTTGGTTGGTATTACTTGGAGTATACCATGGGAGGCCCATCTTGGTTGGTATTACTTGGAGTATACCATGGGAGGCCCATCTTGGTTGGTATTTCTTGGAGTATACCATGGGAGGCCCATCTTGGTTGGTATTACTTGGAGTATACCATGGGAGGCACCATCTTGGTTGGTATTTACCATGGGAGGCCCGTCTTGGTTGGTATTACTTGGAGTATACCATGGGAGGCACCATCTTGGTTGGTATTACTTGGAGTATACCATGGGAGGCCCATCTTGGTGGGTATTATGGTTATAGAATTGATTCTTGCTCTGGTCTCGTTGCTTTGGAGGGCCATGGGCTATACGAGAACGGTACCTAATACCCAGCTCCAAGGTTTTTATGAAGTATTTCTCTCTGCTCAGAGAACTGCTCCATCAGTTCAAAAGTCCTTTCTTTTTGATGTTTTCTCCTTACACATGCCTTTATGGGTCATCACCCATAAAGACTAGTTCAGCTATGAAAAAAATGGAAGACTCTGATGCTTCACAGATATTTCAAACTTAAGTTTTTCAGTTTAAAGTGAATATTTCCTATTAAATTGCCTATAAATTTATGCTAGGAAGTTTTACTAGATAGGAGATAATGAAAGACTATAAATTTAATCTTTTTCAGTTCTCTCTTTTGTGACTTTTGACCATTATTAATTCCCTCTGATTACTAAGCTATTAGATGGGACAGCCAATAATGAGCTGAAAATCTGGGTATTTCTCCTCAAAATTTAGCTTTTACACAGAAAACTCACTCTCTCCTTAAAGTGGAATTAGATTGGTTCACATAGGAATAGCAGTTGTTAGACTTTGTAATGAGTCCTTTGCTGGGCCAGTAGTTCTGTCAGGTATTTACTAGTTATCTTTTCATGGACATTTGGGGTAAAGAAATGGATCAAGAGTGTGTATTTTGCCTTTGTGTGCTGTTGGATGAAGATTTAGAATATGGCTGCAGGAATCCTGGATGTTACTAACCAATTGAGACAGTAAACTCGGCGTCCTAAGCACTGACGCATGGGGGACAAGCATCTTTGGGTGTATGTGCTATGGAACAGATTCCAGCTTGATTATTTACAGGCTGTGTATCTCCTTAAGCCAAGTAAATCTCCCTAGAGCCACTCTTTTCAATCTGAAAATTGGGAATAAATAAAACCCTATACAGAAGATAGTATATGCAGAGCTTCAGGCACAATTTCTGCTTATAGAAATACTTAATAAAAATGAGCTACCACATTTATCTTAGACAGCCATCCATGCATCAGACAGTAATTGAGCATGGTAAATATGCTGGGTATGCTGGCCATTGGATAGAAAAATGTCTTCATTCCGTAATATAAAAAGTAGCAGCCAATTTTGATAGAAAAGTCAGTGGCGGTCAAGAGAGATCCTGCTTGCTTTAGTAGTGATCTCACATGGACTGTCCTGGGTACGTCACGGTTGGATGTTTTAACTGGATGTCAAAGCCAAAGATTTCATTTCCAAGCAATGTTATCACAGGAAAGGCAAGAGAATCAAAAGTAATTTAATGAGAGAATGGAGGCTATTTTTTAAATTCATATTACACTTACTTTTGCATGTTCATAGAGATAGTTCAAAGATTAATGTAAAATTTCTCATTCTTAGAATTATTGTCCTTTATCTCATTAATCATAATAGCAAGTTTTTAGATAACTAGGACATTTACAAAAGGAGTGCTTATAGAAGAAAGTGGCTCAATTCAGCAGCAAGATAAACTGTTTTTCCATAAGTCTGTGGTTGTGGCGGGGAGAGTTGGCTGTTCAGTATTTGCTTGCCGGTGACAAGGTCTCAAATTTGATGAAAGTGTTAGTCCGGGAGCTTTTCAGCTGGATTGAATCCCATCTCCTACATCCTTGCTGCTGCTTTCATCACTTCAGTATTTTCTGCCAGCATCTTCATCTTACAGGGTTCCAGCCTCTCCAGGGCCTCCCACTAAACTGTATCCATCTGACACTTCCCAGACTCTAAACACCCCTGATTCCTCCCAGTTTACACTCCCCTATTTCCATATTCTTTTAAGTTTCCTATTTAGATTTATCATCCTTAAGTCCTACCTTCTCTTTGGTTCTTGTTCCTGGCTCATTTGGTATATTAACTTTTAATTATTTTCTTTTTATAGTGGAAATAATACATAAAGTAGAGTGCAGGAAAAAGATAGCTATTAAAATATACTTTCTGTGCCTCTACCGAGTCCTTTCCTTCTCCTTCAAGAATCCAAGACAATTGCATCTACCATTGGTAGTTTAAGTGGACTCACTAAGAAAGGACCAAGCCCTTTTACTTACACATGATAGGGGTAGTGTAAATAGCCCATGCATATTTTTTATTTGCTTCAAAGTTTTATGCACACCAGCAGTTAATATTGACATCTTATTATTATTAATATCTGTTAGACCTAAGACAGTACAGGTTGCCGCCACATACTATGAATTTGTCTTTAGATACAAAATTCATATGTGGAGCAAGCAAATGCTTACAGGGCATTCCTCATGTGAGTCTGCTGCTTGGTTTTCCTTATGCCAGTGGGAATTAATATTTATACTTGTGTATGTGCATATGCACATACATATTTATCAGTAACTGGATACACATGCACACATATAAGTGTGTGTGTTTACCATTGCAATGCTGCTGATTCAAGCACTGCTAACACAGATTATACAGCATCTAGGCTTGATTGCACCTTGTCATTTTGTACTATCATCACATTCTTCCCAAGAAAACAAAGCTATATGAAAATGACTTTCATGGCATTATTAATTGTGCAGATTCCAGAAAATATCAAAAGAGTTAGAAATATTTTGAAGAATAGGCCTTAACCTTGTCAGTATCCTGTGGAGAAGCTTGTATACAAATCTCTCTGGTTGATGCAAAATTTTCTGTGAAGAGGGCTGGTGTTGGTTGACTTGGGTAGGGAGAAATGTGCTACTGGTATTAATAAGTTGAATACAATTCACTGCAAAACTGGGAAGTTTATTCTGTGTCATCATGGTGGGCTCCAAGTAAAAGAAGGAGGCTACAAAGCAGGCTTGACTAAACATTTCCACTTCACAGGTCATCATTAAGTCCTTTTCTAATAGTTTCCCTTACTAAGATGTTCATCGAAGGGGGATTGTTACCATTTTGCCAGTTTTTTGAAGACTGTGTCATTGGTATTGGCTTCTCGACTCCAAAAGAAAGGGATGAATCAAACATAAGCACAACCCAGAAGTATGTCAGGGTGTTTTGTATAGGAGGGCCATGCACATGTCAACTTTAGGTCTCAGGGTGTGGGAGAGACCAATCCTTTGGGGGTCCTCACTGACCCTACCCAGTAAGTATAATAGGAAGAAATGCGATTGGTGTATGAAATACCCAAGAATAACAGATAAGGCTTCATTTCTTCTAAGTAAATTTTACATTCCTCAGGTTCTAAAATTATATTTTTATTACGATTTATATATGTTTATGGAATATAGATAACAGTTACCCTGTTACATAGAACAAATATCACTAGAGCTGGCATTAAACTCCTGCTAGTAAGTACAGTTCTCTGTAATTTGTAGCATATGCCTCTGATGACACCTGAAATGAACTTTGTTCAGCAAAATGGTTTGTAAATATTGGTTCAGGTTTGGCAACAACAGTGAACAAATCAGTATTTCTGCCTTATCCTGAGTTTATCCAAACAAACCTAACAGTTTTATATTTAAAATCCCAGGCACTATTCATTTCAGTCTCAATTGTACCCCCATCTGTCAGTGTGTTAATCATCAGGAATGCTGTTTGCCTTCAACAGTGCCACTGACCATTAGGGGAAGACATCCTCTCACTTGTTACCACGCTTGAAAACACGATGGGTTACTTTACCAACCATGTGCGATTGGAGTGTTCCTGAAAGCAGAAATGTTACACAAGGAGCCATTCTTAGTATGGCAAGAAAGGAGCTGATGTGGCAGAAGGCTAGCAGCCTGTCCTGTTGCCACGACCTCATGAAAAAGCTAGTGCTGTAGAATCCTCTCTCCTGGGACATTGGAGGGCCTTGTTCTCCAAGTTGTCCATCCCTCTCTTGCTTTTGGCACAGGCCATCTCCAGGTTAGCTGGAAAGTCTCATATTGTTATTTTTAAACTTGCTGTCATTTCTGTGCCTTGTGGGAAGAGAAGGTGAAAGGGATTATTTGTTCTTGGGCTGAGCTTCAGAGTTTGGATGCCAAGATATTTCTCAGGCTCCCTGGGCTTTTTGGAATAAACAAGAATGCTAACCAGCCCAGAGCCCTATAACAACAACTTGAAAGTTTGGCCTTTTTAGTAAAAAATCTGCAAGAGAATACTATCTGTAGAAGGTTTAAAGGAATCAGTTGAGTTCTGCAACTTCACACAGTGGAATGTGTATATTTTAGGATTAAGTTGAACACTTTGCCTCATGGCCCAGGTTGGAAAGAAAGACTAAGCAGCAGGCATCCAGGGAGTGGCAAGAGCTCACAGAGTGCTGGAATTTGCCACACTTCCCGCTGGGCTGTGTCTTTGGGCAGTGTGCACAGGCAGAGGCCAGCTCGTCATTCTGAGGGCCTGTGCAGAATTGCTGGGCAGTGTTCCTGGCAGACAGATCTCTGCTAGGCTGCTACAAGAACAACAGGTGTCAGTTTTAATTAGGACCTAGTGTTTGCCTTTTGCATCAGACTCTGCTCTTTTTCTTCAAATTGTGCCCATGGTTCCCTGAGCTCACAGGAAACTTTCTTTTCCTTTCCTTCCCCCCCCCTTTTCTTTCCCTTCCCCTCCCCTCCCCTTCCCTTCTCTTGGTTGATAGAATCAATTTTATTTGTTGTTTCCATCTGGCCTGTTTCTCCGACGCTTAGTTGTATATGTGGTGCTGGGGTTTGAACCTAGGTTCTCAACGCATGCCAGGCAAACACTTCAACCACTGAGCCACTGCTCTAGCCCACAGGACGCTTTCTTGGGTGTGCCATGGCTATGTTGCTTTATGGAAAGTGGCTTCTAGATCAACCTCTGTGTGCTCTCCTTCCTAAAATGATGTGGCCTACCTTAGAAGGCTCCACTGCCCAGGCTTTAAGCCACCCAGGCCTTCCCATCTCCCCTTCCTAATTGTTCTTTTGCTACCTTACAAAAGAAAACCACCCTTTACCACACCCTCAACTTTATTAAGATGCCTTTATCCTAGGATGTGTGAGGGAGCATAGTTTTGCGTTTTGTTTTAGAGGTACATGTGCAAAAATGTTTGAAGATTTCTGATCAGAACTCCTTCAGCAAACTAAATTTATTTATACTCTTCTTAGAAATATAAAGTAAGCCACAAGTACGGATGTTTGTTAAATTTCTTGGTTGTCACATTGAAAGGAGTAAAAAGAAAGAGGTAATTTAATTTCAATAACACCTGTTGTTTAACCTAATATATACAAAATACCGTCATTTCAACATGCAACCAGTATAAAAAGCTATTAATGAGGTTTTTTTAATACACCTTTTCTGTATGAAGTCTAGAATTTGGTTCCTATTTTATGCTTACATCATATTTCAACCCAGATTAGTCCCATTTCCAGTGCTCAGTAGCCACATGTAACTGTATTGGAAGAGTACAGTTCTAAGTGATTGAAAGCATAACTGTTAAGCACATGGTACATGTTAACCAAATAGTACTTTGGTTTGTGCTGGAATTATGAAAAATAAGACACCTGAGATTGAGTGGCCGTGGTGAAGAGCACATACTTGGTCCCAGGCTCATGACATACCAGCTGGAAGTCCACAGACTCCCGTTTCTGTGGTAAAAAGCATGAGAATGATAGTAGTGCCGTCCTCCTTAACACTCAACTTTGTAGCTCAAGAACTGAGAGCCAAAATAAGCCTCATTTCTTTGTTAAGTAGCCTACTTCAGGTATTTCATTAAAGTATCAAAAACCAGAAGAATACAAAGGAATTCCCCAGGGGCCAGAAATGAAGACTGTTAAGACTGAGCTGTTACTATGTGAAGGATTGAGGGCAGAGGTAAAGGCCATTGTCCACAGTGAAGACTGAGTGCTTCAGACTTTGTTTAAATTTGTTGTTTTTATTTTTAAATCAATATTTAAGTTATAGATAGTTTTTAAAAATCAAATAATTCCATCTTTATAATAAAAAGAGCAACAAAACTGCAGTCCTTTCTGCCCCAACAGTCCCCATCTCCATTCCTGTTTCCCAGGACATCCACTTTCTGTGATGTTAGGCCTGGCATCCATATTTCTGGCCTCCCCTGTGTTCACTGCTGTCACTTGATGTTTCCCTTTTATGTGGGGTCAGTTGATTTCCCTCTGAGGAGAGGAATGGGCATTCATATAACCTGCCCTCTGCCGGTCACCCTCCCCTTGTCTGCCTTGGAGTTCACAATTTTGATTAGCTCCTTATTCAGTATATACATCGTTGCTATTCTGTACATATTATTCATGGCTGAGGCTTTTTTTTTTCGTACTCTTGTTATGCTTACTTTCTAGTACAGTTTGGTGTCTTCCCTAAGCTTAATACATAGTCATCTCATTGTTTTGGGTTGCTGAGTTCTCTTTGAATCACTTCTAGTTTGTGTTTGATCAGGGCAGCAGGACTAGCAGTAGTTTGAAAAGGGGGTTTTGCTTTAGGAAGGTCAGCAGGGAGTGAGGGTGCAGAGGGGATATTTGGAAGAACAGAGAAAAGGCACTGATGAAGGGCTGCAGATGGACCTGGTGAGGATGTTTTTGGAAGATTGCATTTCTTCTGTTGGGCTGAGGGTGCAGGGGTAAAAACAGGGAAGAAAACCTGGATGGGAAGAAGCAGAAGTGAGGACAGATCTGAGTGGCAGATACAGCTCTCATTCCTGCCCATGGCCCTACAAAGCAAGATTCTACCACTTCCCTTCCCTTCGCCGACTTCACTTCCTGTGTGCGTCTGTGTCAAACCCTAGCCATCCAGAGGGAAACTGTGGGAAGCCTGGCTGTGAATTTGCTAAGATGACAAGGAACAAGCTAATGCAGTGGCCAACACTGATTCATTGGCGAGCTACCAGAACCAGGAACCCAAATGCATCAGACTGTCCTCTTTGTGTTTCACTCCATCCCCCTGCTGCAGCTGAAATGTATTGAAGTCTGTTCAGCTTTCTGTTCCATTGCATATTTTTTTTTTTTTTTTTGGTACCAGGTATTGAACCCAGGGGCACTTAACCACTGAGCCACATCCCTCTCCAGCCCTTTCTATTTTTTATTTTGAGACAAGGTCTTGCTAAAAGTTGCTTAGGGCCTCACTACTGGCTTTGAATTGCAATCCTTCTGCCCCAGCCTCTTGCCACTGGGATTGGGAGTGTGATACCATGCCTGTCATGATACCATACCATGTCATGTCGTGTTCTTGGGCTAATACTGTGCTTCTCTTCTCTACTTGCTCTTATAAACTTATTTTCAGTGTAACCTTTTCTGTGGAATTCTACAGAATTAGGGAACTATGGCTCCTGGGCAGTTTTTGGGCTGCTTTTGCCAGGTGTTTACAGACTCCCAGCCCAAATATGATCATTTCTCAGCTTGTAGGCTCTTGCACATAAGGAAAGTCTGAGTTTGGATCCTAAAGGTGTCTGAATCCAAGCCCAGGGTTTCAACATCTCACTACCCATATTTTCCTTATGGGGGGCCAGGCCGAGATGAGCTTCAGGGTCACCATGCTGGATCCATGAATGTTTTTTTCTTTTTTTAATAATGATTCAATTTCATATGGGCAATCTCAGTTTTAACTCCTGTCCTGCTGTGGCCCAAAGTTTGGTCTCTTGTTCCTGTTCATTTAATCACAACCAATATTTCCCCCCTTCTGACTCCCCACAAAAATGATGACAAAGTGGGGGAAAAGGGGGCAAAAATACACAAGGATGAGAGAATGTAAAAGGAGATGACAGTGACAATAACATAAAAGCTGGATAACAGATGAGTGATAAGTGACAGAAAAGACTAGAAAAAAAGAAGGACTTCATGGCTGGATAGTGAGAAAAAGCAAGCCAGACAGAACTGCAAATGTTCAGGATCTAGAATTCATGGCAACAGGACTCTGAAGTGAGAACTGGCTGACTTGGTATGAGAAGCAGTTCATTAAGTCCCAGCCTCTCTATCCCCTGTACTTCCAGTGAAGCCTCTTCCTACACTTGCACAAGAGAAGATGGTGATGAAGTTTCTGGAAAGGGTGACCCTCTAGAGGGGACTCTGGGATCAGGAATATCAGGTAAAGCTTGCAGAGTAGGGATTGGAATACCAGGCCAAAAAAATAAAATAAAAAGGATGAGTTAAATGTAAGTCTGTATATGGAACAATGAGGCCTTTGCTTCCCTGCCCCAACTCCATTCTTAGGATATTGTCATCCAGTCTTATTGACTTATGCAGGTGTACGGTGATCCCTCCCTGGGACCTCCAGCCATTCCAAGAGAAGGTTTTCCAGATCCAGTTGTCTGCAGGTGAGACTGGCCAAATCTCCCACCGCAAAGCCTAGCAGCTAAGAAAGCCTGCCCTGTACACAGCATTCCAGCCAGCCCCTTTGTGTCTCAATCTCCTGTGAGATTACCAGAAAATTGAGAAAAGCACTTTAATATGAATGACAAATAACATGTACACACACAGGCAATCTGCTAAGCAGGCAAACAAAAAGACTCTAAGGAAAATGGATTTAATTCAGAGAGTAGATTAAAATGAAAACAATAAAACTGGAATTAATATCTTCAGAGAAATAAAATTGGAGAAACTCAAATGTGCCATAATACTAAGTGTTAGCTATGATTTGGGGAGTGAGCTCTCCCACCCTGCTGGTGAGAATACAAACCAGTGCATCCCCTTTATAGAGCACTTTGGCAGTACTTGGTGCTGATGAAGATGCATAGATGCTGTGGCCAAGTTGACTTCACTTATGGAAATACAAGATTTTTCATAAGGAGATTATAGAAAGATGTTTTTACTGTGTTGTTTGTAAATATTAGAAAAGAGGAAGTAATTGTTAACAGGAGGGGAACAGATAAATAATGAGATATATTTATCAAGTGGAATACTATGTAAATATTAAAAGGAATGAAATTTTATATCAATCTTTTTATTCTTTGTTTTTAAAGAGAGAAGGACAGTGAGAGAGAGAAAGAGAAGTCATTTTATTTAGCTTTTTTTTCATGTGGCTATTGTTGCTCTGAGACTTTATTGTGTACGTGGTGCTGGGGTTTGAACTCATGTACTCGTGCATGCCAGGCAAGCGCTGTAACCGCTGAACCACTGCTCCAGCCCCACTTTTTATTCTTTTAAAGAGAGGGAAAGAGGTCAAGAGAGAGAGAGAGAGAATCAATTTTATTTATTTGTTTCATCTGGCCTTTGTCTCTCTGAAACTTAGTTGTGTGTGTGGTGCTGGGGTTTGAAGCTGGGTCCTCGCGCATGCCAGGCAAGCACTCCAACCACTGAGCCAGTGCCCCAGCCCCTATTTATATGAATATTTCAATGAAATGTTGAATAAAAAATGAAGTTGCAGAAGACTATAATTATCTAAATTTTAATGCATATATGTATCTTTATATATAAGCTGTTTTGGGGGATAATAATTGTAACAAGGGCTGACATATATAACCACTTTTTGTGCAGGGACTTTTGTTTATCCCTATTTTACAACTGAGAAAACTTAAGGCCTAGAGAGGCTAAATAATGTGTCCAAGCTCACACAGCTAGCATGTTGTAGTGACAGGACAGAAACATATTTGGGAATACTAACAGACTGTAAGTGAAGGAAGCAAGATGGCAATGGAACATGGGACTTTATTTGTAGCATTTTCTTCCTATTTAAAAAGAGTGATTTGAAGCAATTATAGCCAGTCCAGTGTCTATTACATTTTTTTAAAGACTGTTTTTTAAAGAGCAGTTTTAGGTTGATAGTAAAACTGAGTAGTAGGTACAGAGATTTCCCATACATCCTTAACCCCCACAGATGCAACCGCACCTCCCATTATCAACATCCCCATCAGAGTGATATGTTTGTAAGAATGGATGAACCTATATTGATACATCGTCACCACCTAATTCCATAGTACATTAGGGATCACTCATTTTTTTTTTTTTTAAGAAAGAGGAACAATGAGAGAGAGAATCAATTTTTCATTCAGTGTTTCATGTGGCCTTCATTGCTTCAACACTTCGCTGTGTACATGGTGCTGGGGTTTGAATCCATGTCCTTGTGCATGCCCGGCAGGCACCGTAACTGCTGAGCCACTGCTCCAGCCCCAGGGATCACTCTTAATTCTACATTCTTTGGGTTTGGATAAATATTTAATGACATGCCTCCACATTACAGTATCATACATAGGAATTTATTGCCCTGCGAATTCTTGTGCCCCACCTAGTCATCTCTGCCTCCAACTTAGCCTCTGGCAACCACTGATCTTTTTGCTGTCTCCATAGTTTCGCCTCTTTCAGAGGTCAGAGTTGGAAGGCTATAGTACGTAGCCTTTTCAAGTTGGCCTTTTTCATTTAGTAATATACATCTGAGTTTCCTCCATGTCTTTTCATGTTATAATAATTTCCTTTTATTGCTGTGTAATAGTTCATTGTTCATGTGTGTAACATTTAAAATTAATAAGTTTTAATATTTCATAACTTTTAATGATTAAAACTGTAAGCTTAGAAACACTTAGCATGCTGCTGGGTACCCAGGGTCACAGGGTGAATTGCTGTGTCTTTCCACTGGGCTTTGTCAGAGCACCCTTTCCTTTACTGTTTTGCATGCACTTTCCAGGTAATAATAATGTCTTCCTTCCTAAGGTGTTGGGCCTGGAGCTAGGAGGGTGCAACACCTGACAGAATGAGAGTGCTCTAAGCCAGAATGCTGCTATAGGGACCTATCCCCACTCATCATTAGCAGCTTCCTGCAGAGCAGGCTTTTAGAAAGATTTTGGAATCTGACCTAAACATGTTTCTCATATGGCTTTCTTAAGTAGGGCTTTTTAATGGAAATCTCTGTCTCACTTCTTTCATCATCGCTGTCTCTGTAACTTAGAATTTAACTACTTGTGCTTTTTGTGTGGCTCTTTGGTTGCACAAAATCAGAATGTATCCCCTATGATCTAGCATATTTTGGGGCAGGTCATCTGCCAAATGAAACATTTGTCATTAATTGTTGCTATGTGTTCCATATTCACAATGCTTTCAAATAATTAACAAAGTTGAATCTAGGAGTTTAGAGCTGGAAGAATATAATTTACTATACCTTCTCTATTTTAAAAATGAAGAAACTGAGGTCAAAGAGTAAATGAAAGGCACAAGATAACACATCTAATTACTGACAAAGTTGATTAGGAAATAGGGCTCTCTCTCTCCTTGCAGGTGTTTTCTTCATCAGAGTACTAAAAATGTGCTTAAGTAAAACAAAACTATGGATCATTGTTTAATTTTCATGGGTTGACTTGTAAAACTCCTCAAATGGGCTTTATGGGCATAATTCTCATAAATGTTGAAAAGCAGTAATTGTGATATATGGTTGGAGCACTAGTTCTAAAGCTTTTTCACACCTTCTGTTAAACAAATTCTTGAGATGAAAGTTGCTTGTTGGTATTGTTTTGTGAGTGTTTACACAGCCACCCTAGTTTTATAAATATAAGTATCATTGGGACACTGGATTTTATTTCAATCAAAGGAAAAGCACCTAGTCTGTGAGTTGAGGAGGTACAGATCTCATTTTTAAGATCACAAGCTTAATTCTTGTCACATTGTTGATAACAGGAGTCTGGTCATTTCATGAAGATTTTTTAGGATAGTTCCATTTTGTGTTTTTGTAATGGTGTCAATCTGAAAAGGTTGGGTAAGGGAGAGTTCTAATTGTGAAAGTGCTGGAGTTAGTTTTATGGTTCTTTCTCCGTAATAATCTTAACTGAAATATTCCTTAGGTACATATTTTTAATATATTTACTGGAAAGATAAATAGATGTTCTCTGCTAGAACTTTACTATAGTAACATTCAATGATTTTCATTAATAGGGCTTAACTTTACGAATATGATGCTGGTAAATGCATGCAGCATCCCTCAAGACCAAAGAAAACAGAAAAGCCTTATTTGAAATGGTTCAACTGAATAAAGTTTAGCATACGTGGATATTTATTTTGACTTGTCTTCCAGAGAATATCTACAACAAATTATTAACAAACTACTTCTGAAACATGATTGTAAATAAAATGAAAGATCACCTTAATTTGACTTTTATAATATGATTCATCTTGCAGTATGTGAACTTAAATCCCCCTCCATGAGTGATTTCCTTTGGGGACTGGAGAACTCTGGCTGGTTAAGACACATCAAGGCAATCATGGATGCGGGAATCTTCATTGCAAAGGTATGTGATTACAGAGAAAACAAATTAAGGGGTAGACTAGCAAGCCAATTCTGACCTCAGAAAGGTGACCTGTCTCTCTCTCCATGGGCTGTCCCATACCTAGCTGTACTTAGGCTTAATCCTGGTGGAGCAAAGAATTTTCTGCATGAGAGTACAACCAACTGTGAGTCACTTCAGTGATAGGGCCTCAAGGCTTACACTGAATAGACTGTTCCTTTTAGTCAGACATAAACAAGAGTTATGTCCGTCAAGCTTGCCTTCCACTCTGCATGGGAAGAATAGTGGTGCAACATTCATATTCATGCTGTTTTTAAATGCATTCTATTGTGCTGTTCAGTGTTTTACAAAATAAGTCCCCCTTAGATTTACACTAAAGAGAACCAGACCTTTTCTGATGACATGATATGCTTCCCTTCATTAGAAATCATTTACTCAACAAATACTTATTTGGTGGCTGGTACTATACTAGGTGCTATGGATGCAGTGCCAACTAAGCCAGACCAAGTCTTGCTTTTCTCACACAACTGACATTCTGATGTGGGAAACCAAATAAAAAAGGAGCAATAAACAAATATAGAATTTCAGGTAGCGATACGTGCTATGATGAAATCTTCCCAATTTATATTTCCTGACAAGATTCTTAACAGCTATAAGTTGTGAGTTTGTAATAGTGAATAGAAAATCTTTCTTAGCAGATTTTTCTGGTATAATTTTAGCTTTGTTTTCTCCTATTCCCCTATCCTTAAATCCATTATTTCACTCTTTCCTTTTATCTTTAATTTCATAGTTTTATAATTTATTTTTTTGTGCCTTTCCTTTTTGGAAAAGGTTGGGGTCAGTACCCAACTCTAGGATTTCAGTAAGCCTTAACATGGAAAGCAGAGGGCAGGACAGAGTGGAGATTGGAGGGTGGGCAACAGGAGATGTCATGAAGGTATATTTGCACAGGAAGCATACTTTTATTTAGTACCTGTGCTAACTGGAGATGACTTGAGTGATGGCTTCTGGATATAATGGGAAGGGCAGGAAAAGCTCCTTCACTCTGCCCCAGTGAGGCAGGGCATAAATGCCAAATAAAAGAATTAATAGTTTTTGTTTGGTTTTGCCTGTTTCTTTCTGTAAGTATATTACCTAACCTAGTTCTGATGAGAGAGGTTTTCTTCTTATGGTCATTCTTTGTGACTCTGCTGTTTGGGGTGCCTCTTAGGCAGTTTCAGAGGAAGGGGCTAGTGTGCTCGTCCACTGTTCTGACGGCTGGGACAGGACTGCTCAAGTGTGCTCCGTGGCCAGCCTCCTGTTGGATCCACACTACCGGACTCTGAAGGGCTTCATGGTGAGTGTGGCTGCTGGGCCTTTCCCAGAGAGACAGTGCCTTGACACAGTGGACCTCTATCTTAAAGAAACTGTTGGCAACCTTTTCTTCTTTTTTTTTTTTTTTCTCATCAGTATTCTCTTAGTAGATCAGCAAGGTTAAGTAAATGAGAAAAGATAAAATAGGCTTGAAGTAAAGAGGTAAATTTCTGGGATACTGAAACCAATTTAAACCATTGCTACTGAATATGAATGGGGACAAATATAAAACACATTTCAATAGTTTGGAAAAGAGTGTGTTTTATAAAAATTTGCTCATAAATACTTCAAGTTGGGGATAATGGGTGAATATTATAACAAAGTACTTTTTTTATTAAGGGGTTGAGTTGTTGTACAATCAAATGCTTATAAAGTAAAAATATGATATGCCTTATGATCCAAATCCAGAGTCACTCCCACATTGCCCACACCCTGATCTTCTTGCGGGGAGGGTAAAGAGTATGTTACATCGTTGATTATCTCCCTACATCCCTCCCTATCCTTCCCTGCTCCCCTCCCTGCCTGTCTATGGTTCCCCTTGATTATGTGTCACGCTATGCCTTTGCTGGGTCTGATACATGAGTTTCATAACCTTTCACCCAAGCCTGGGTTTTGCTCTGGCCTCCACTAATGAGGGAAAACATTTGAACTTTGACTCTCTGTGTTTGGCTAACTTTGCTCAGCATGATTTCTTCTATTGCCATCCATTTACCTACAAAGGCCACAATATCATTGTTTCTAATAGCTGAGTAGAACTCCTGTGTGTGTGTGTGTGTGTGTGTGTATACACACACACATACATACACCAGAGCTTTTGAATCCATTCATCCAGTAAGAGGCATCTGGGTTGATTGCATAATTTAGCTATTGTAAGTTGAGTGGCTGTGAATATTGATTTTGCTGTGTCTCTGTAATGTGCTGATGCTAGGTCTTTTGGGAAAATACCCAGAAGAGGGATAGCTGGGTCATATGATAGATCCAACCCTAATTTTTTGAGGAATCTCCATTCTGCTTTCCAGAGCAGCTGTTCCAGTCTGCAGTTCCACCAACAGTGTGCTAGTGTTCCTATCTCCCCACAAGTCCTCCAAGCATTTGTTAATGTTTGTATTCTTCATCTTTTGCCAGTCTGACTTCAATGAAGTTTAATATTAATGTAGTTTTGACTTGCATTTCTCTGATTACTAGTGATTTAGAACACTTTCTCATGTATTCATTGGCTTGTTTGATTTCCTCTTTTGAGAAGTTTCTGGTTAGCTCTCTGTCCCATTTATGAGTTTGTTTGTATTATTGTTATCAAGTTTTGTGAGTTCTATGTAAATTTTGGATATTAGTCCCCTTTTGGAGGAATCACAGGATATGATCATCTCCCATTCTGTAGGTTCTCCCTTGACAGATTTGACTAATTCCTCGGCCGAGCAAAAGCTTTTTAATGTAATGGCATCCCACTCATTAATTCTTGACTTTTAATTCTTTTACTTTGGGAGTCTTATTGAGGAAGTCATTGTGGAGTGTTGGTTCTAATTTTTCTTCTAGCAGTTGCATGGTAGCTGGTTTAATTCCTAGGTCCTTGATCCATTTCAATTTGATTTTTGTGCAAGATCAGAGATAAGGATCTAATTTCCACTTCCTACACATGGCTGTCCAGTTTGTCCAGCACCACTTGTTGAATAGACTTTCCTCCATGTTATATTTTTATCCTCTTTGTCAAAGATCAGATGTTTAAAGATTTGTGGTTTATCTCAGAGTCCTCAATTCTGTTACATTCGTCTTTATTCCTATTTTGATACCAGCACCATGCTGTTTTCATTACTACAGCTCTGTAGTATATCAGATCCAGTATTGTAAAACCATCTGTTTTGTCTTTGTTGCTTAGTAATGTTTTGGCTATTCTGGGTTTCTTATTGTTCCAAACGAATTTAAGAATTGCTTTTTCTTTTCTTTTTTTTTTTTTTTAAAGAGAGGGACAGTGAGAGAGACAGAGAAAGAGAGGAACAACTTTATTGAGTTTTTCACATGGCCTTAGTTGCTCCAACACTTAGTTGTGTATGTGGTGCTGGGGTTTGAACCCGGGTCCTCGTGCTTGCCAGGCAAGCGCCGAAACCGCTGAGCCACCACTCCAGCCCCTGCTTTTTCTTTATCTGTAAAAATTGACATTGGTATCTTGATGGGGATTGTACTGAATCTGTATAGAGCTTTTGGCAGAATAGCCATTTTAATTATATTAATTTTGCCTAACCAAGAACATGGAACATCTTTCCATCTTTTCAGGTCTTCTTCAATTTCTGTCTTCAGTGTTCAATAATTTTTGTTGTAAAGGTCTTTTACTTGCCTTGTTAGGTTAATTCCAAAGTATTCTATTCTTTTTGAGGATATTGAGAATGTGAATGATTTCCTGATTTCTGCTTCTGCCTTATTATTGTTAGCATATAGGAAAAATGTTGATTTATAAGTGTTGATCTTGTAGCCTGCTACTTTGCTAAATCTGTTTATAAGCTGAGCAGTTTTCTGGTGGAATTTTTTGGCTCTTCCCAATGTAGGATCATGACATCAGCAAAAAAGGGGTAGTTTGACTTCTTCTCTTCCTATTCTTATCCCTTTGATTTCTTTCTCTTGTCTGATTGCTCCAGTGAGGGTCTCAAAGACTATATTAAAACTGGTGAGAGCAGGGGCTGGAGCGGTGGCTCAGTGGTTTTGGCGCTTGCCTGGCAAGCATGAGCACCCGGGTTCAAACCCGAGCACCATGTACACAACTAAGTGTTGGAGCAACTAAGGCCATGTGAAAAACTAAATAAAGTTGTTGGAGAAAAAAAAAAAAACTAGTGAGAGCAGGCAGCCTTGTATTGTTCCCAAGTTTAGTGGAAATGCTTTCAACTTTTCTCCATTTAGTATTGTACTAGGTGAGGGTTTGGCATAAATGGCCTTCACAAAATTAATATCCTTTGATTCCTATTTTTCCTAGAGTTTTGAGCATAAATGTGTGCTGGATTTTATGGAAGGCCTTTTCTGCCTCAGTTGAGATTATCATATGGTTTTTGTCCTTAATTCTGTTTAAGTGATGTCACATTTATTGTTTTGCTAATGTTGAACCAGCCTTGCATCCGTGGAATGAAGCCCAATTGATCATGATGAATTATCTTCTTGATGTGTTTTTGAATTTGTTTTGCTAGAACTTTATTAAGGATTTTTGCATTGATGTTCATGAGGGATATTGGTCTGTAGTTTTTTTTTTTATGTGTATTTGTTGGGTTTTGGTATCAGTTATGGTTGCCTCAAAAAAGTGGGAGAGTTCCCTCCTTTTTAGTATCTTGGAATAGCTTAATAAGGACAGGTGTTAGCTCCTCTTCATAGGTGTCATAATACTCAGTGGGGACTCTATCAGATCCTGGACTTTTCTTCTTTGGAAGGCTTTTAATTGCAATATGGATTTCAGTGCCATTTACTGGGCTGCTTAGGCTTATAATATTGTCTTGGTCAATTTGGGTATGTTTGCCCATATCTTCCAGATTATCTAATTTAGAGGAGTATAGTTTTTCAAAGTATGTTCTGATAATTTGTTGGATTTCTGTGGGGTCAGTAGCAACTGTTCCCTTTTCATTGGTAATTTTGTTGATTTTGCTTCATTTCCTTCTTTTAGTGAGATTGGCTAGGGGTCAATTTTATTTATTTTTCAAAGAACGAGCTCTTTGTTTTGTCAATTCTTTTGGTTTTTTTATTCTTGATTTCATTGATTTCAGCTCTGATCTTATTTCCTGTCTTCTAGTAGTTTTAGATTTAGATTGTTCCTCCTTTTGTAGGGATTTGTGATGGAGCATAAGCTTATTTATTCAAGATCTTTTTATGCAGGCACTTAGTGCTATAAATTTTCCCCTTAAGAATGCTTTTATGCTGTCCCAAAGGTTTCAATTTATGGTGTCTTCATTCTTGTTCGCTTCCAAGAACTTTTTGATTTCCGCTCTCATGTCTTCTTGGATCCATTCTTCATTTAATAGGGTGTTATTCAATCTCCATGTGTATGTATGTTTTCTGTAATAATGTTTGCTGATAATTGCTAGGGTCATGGCCTCATGGTCTGATAAGATACATAGGATACTTTTTTTATATTTGCTGAGATTTCCTTTGTGAACTAGAATATGATCTATTTTGGAGAAGGATCTATGTGCTGCTGAGAAGAAGGTACACTCTGCCAATTTGGGGTGGAATATTCTACAGATGTCTGTCAAGTCCATTTGATCTATGGGGTTGTTTAGGCTGGAGTTCATTTGTTTGTTTTTTTATGATAGAGGAGCATTAGAATCTCCCCGTATTATTGTGTTGAGTTCCACAAGAGGTTTTCTGTCATGGAGGTATTTCTCCACAGAGTTGGGAACCTTGGTGTTTGGTGAGTATATATTTACTATGGTTATATGTTCCTCTTGTATTGTTCCTTTTATTAGGATATAGTGGCCTTCTTTATCTCTTTTGATTAATTTATGTTTAAAATCTACTTTATTGGATGTAAGTATTGCAACACCAACTTGCTTTCATGGGCAGTACGCCTGGTAGGTGTTTTCCATCCTTTTACCCTCAATCTATCAGTATCATTGGCTCTAAGGTGGGTCTCCTGTAAGCAGCATATTGTTGGCTTTTTTTTTTTTATCCAATCTGCTAATCTGTGTCTTTTGATTAGTGCATTAAGACCATTCACATTCAGTGTTAGGATAGTTAGGTGGTTGTGGTTCACAGTCATCATGTTTTATTGGTAAGTTCTGTGCTGTCTTGGTTTTCTGTTCATTGTGTGTACTTTTGTTGAATTTCCTGTTTGTGGGTTTTGTGGATTGTTTGCTTGTTATTCTACCTGGAGTTTATTTTTGAGGATTCTTTGTAATCCTGGTTTTCTGTTCATGAAAGCTGGAAGTTTGATCTTTTTGTGAAATGTTCTTATTTCCTTGTTGATTTTAAAGCTGAATTTTGCTGGGAATAGTATTCTCGGTTGCATGCTGTGGTCATTCAGACATTGAAAGATCTCCTTCCAGGGTTTGAGGTGAAAAGTCTGAGGTGATCCTTATTGGCTTGCCTCTGAATGTGATTTGGAGTTTTCTCTTACAACTTTTAATACTCTTTCCTTGATTTTCCAGTTATTCATTTGAATATGATATTTCTGTCTTGGTGAGCTTCTCATTTGACTCGGCCTACTAGTTGTCCTATACTCTTCCTGGATGAGCATTTCTGATTCTACTCTGATGTGGGAAAATTTTCTTCACCTATTTTGTGAGAATATTCATACCATATGTTTGCATTTTGATTTCTTCCTTATCCTAATTAGATTGTTTCTTTTGATTTCATCCCAGACATTTTGAAAATTCTCCTCATATACTGTGAGTTTTTTTCTTTTTTGTCATTTGTGCACTCAAGCTTACTCAGCCTATCGTCATTGTTGGAAGTTCCTACTTCAAGAGCTGAGGTTCTGTTTTCTATACTAGTGTTTTATTAAATTCTCCCATCATTCCTCTGGTGTGACTGCTGATTTTAGCTCTGTTACTTCCTTTTTCAGTATATTTCTTTGATAATAGTTTTTCATTTCTTGAGTTTTAGTTCATTTTTCCTTTTAGTAATCAGATCGTTGATAATTTGTTCCAGGTTTTCATTCCACTCCTTGTCCATGGGCTCCTTGGTAGGGGAGTTGTGGGTTTGAAGTGAACCTTTTCTAGTTTGATTCCTAATCTTTGAAAAGCTTGTCCTGGTTCTTTGAACTGAGGTTCCCTGTGTGGAAGCAAGGCAAGTCTCCAGTTGCATCTTCCTTGCAGATCAAAGGGTTGGGTCACTGCCTCTCTGATGATAGCCTTCTTCCAGAAAGCTGCTTCTGCCTGGAGCCTCCTTTTGTTGTACCTTTTGGTTCTAGGTTCCAGGTCTTAGATTTGGAACCTGGTGAGATTGCTGGACAGCCCGCTGGGTTTTTGAAGCTATGCAGTAGTGGTATGTCCCTGGGTCCTGGGATTGTTGGTGGTGGGGAAGGCCTAATATATCTGGAAGGGGTGGGTGTGCACAGTGACTTGGCAGTGTCTGGGTGTGGAGTCCTTGGGGTGTCTGGCATACCTACCAGGGCCGCAGTTGTGGGCACATGTAGCAGTAGTGGGTCTGAGCATGGGGTCCTCCGGGTGTCCTGTGCACCTACTGGGGCTGGGGCCAGAGTCCTCGGTATGCATGGCAGTGGGGTGGGTTCCTGGCATGGGGGCGGAAGTCCTGAGCGTGCTTAATGGTCGGGCAAGGCCTGGGCATGGAGTTCTTGTGGTATCCCACATGCTTACTGGGGCTGGGGTGGAGTCTTGGGGCACACTAGGCCACAGGGTGGGGTATGGTTGCAGGGTCCTTGGAGATGTCCCACGTGTCTGATGGGGCAGCAGTTGGAATCCTAGGCATACTCAGGGGCAGAGCAGGGTCTTGGGTGCAGTGTCCTTGGTGTTCTACTTGCTTACAATGGCTGGGGCGGAGTCCTGTATGTGCTTGGCAGCAGGGGTGCTCTAGTTGCAGGGTCCTTGGTGTCCTGTGCACCTGCTACTGGCATAGTGTCGTGCGCTCCTTGGGCCACCAGGTCATGTTGGGGTGAGGAGCTGGTGTATTCAGGGTGTCCAGTTCACCTGCCAGGGCCAAGGTGGAGTTTTGGGCATACTTGGTTGTAAGGCAGGGTCTGGATGCAGTGTCCTTGGAGGTGTCCAGCGTGGTGGCTGGAGCTAGGGTTGGAGTCCAGAGGATGCTCAGTGGTGGGGCAGGGTCTGAGCGCAAAAAAGTACTTCTCTGGAAAAAAATATTTTTTATATTGTTCATGATAATAGCCCTTGGGAGGAAATGATGCTTTTATTTCCAGGTTTGTAAGTAGTCCTTCACAACTTTGGATGAGAATGTTCAAATATATTGTTCAGTGTTTTTGTGTACTTTGATGAAATGATGATATATTCTCTCCTGGAGATTGATACTTTTGGGTATGCATCAAAACCTGGTGTGCTGCTTCCGCTACAGTTGCCTGGAATGAAGTTTTGGCTGGACTGGTGAGATTTTCTTTCCCTGAAATGACCTCAGGGACTTTCTGGTGATGGTACCTGCTCCTTGAACAGGGAGAGCACTTCCATGAATCCCTGAGTCCATGCTGGGGACAGATGCTGACAAAGGAGCCCCACTGGAACATCATTACTGCTAATCTCTTTCCCAAGTGCTATTAGTTGACACCCTGGAGACTCAAGAGAAGAGGCTGGGGGCTTCTTCTCTGGAGCTTTCCCTTTCCTTTTTTTAGGAAATGTTCAAGAACTTCCAGTTAATGGTGACAGTGTTGCCTTGAGAGTGACACCCTGCTACAGTCCCCTTTCCTGGGCTGAAATTAGGACGGCTGGATTCCTTCATTTACTTCTGGAGACTGGAGGGTCCTGGTCACACTCTGCCATGAGTCTCTCCCGCACACCTTCCTTTTCTGCCACTTACTTCACTTACTTATCCTAATTGTGCCATATTAAATTTACAACATAAACAAAATGCCCATTCGAGTTAACAAGGACATATTTCAAATGGGCCATAAACTTTTTTTTTTTTAGGGGAAACTAATGGCCATTTCAGTGTGTTGATGATATTAATAGGACCTCTGTATAACATTTTTAAAATCTAGACTACATTCCAAAGCAGGGCTAAAGCTTCTAATGTACTCATAAACCCATGATTTTAGAATTAACCTAATGAGTAATAAAGAGCACTGGAAAACATTTCTAAATTTGTTATGATGAAAGGTTAGTATTTTTTCATCATGTAGTGGTTAAAACATGAGGTTTAGAGCAGAGATCTCTTTGGTGTCCTCTGCTTCCTGATAGCAGGCAAATATTTAAATGTCTCAAATATTTAAGCCCTTTTTGCTTCAGACTCTGATTCTGTAAAATGACAGGGTTAATGGCACCCATCCCATGATGAAATGAGGCTATATGGGAAGAATATGACAGTGCCTGGCAAATAGGAAGCATTCACTAGGTGGCGTTACTGAGCTTTTTTACACCCAATCATTTAATTTTCCTAGGAATAGCCTTCAACTTTACCCTTCCCATATGCATTGGTGGATAATGTATTCTCACTCATTTGCAGGTTACCTGAGCATAGTAATTTCTGAACTAACTACATCTGCATTCTTCAGTATTATTGGTCGTGATCTCCTATTTTCCTTTATTTGCTTCTCTCCATGATATATGTATATTCTTTCTTGCGTAGGTGTTAATTGAAAAGGACTGGATTTCCTTTGGCCATAAGTTTAATCACAGGTAAAAAAATATACTTTAAAATCTGTTGTTTTGAATGTTTAGAATGAAAATACTGTTTCTGAAGTTTTCAACAGAGTGCTCAGGGGAAAACCAGCTGGGTTTTGAAAGGATTCTTACCAGTAGTTGTGTATCTTATTTGGAAAGTTTAAAATATATTGCCTATTTTGCATCATACATAAGGAAAATTTTCACACTCTTACTGCTCTTGATATTAGTTTGGCAGAACTCAGTAATGTTGAATTGTTCCAGAAGCAATACACAATGCTTACTCATTCACTGACCTATGAAGAATCATCAGCTCTCCCTCCCTTCCATGTACTCTCAGTTTACTGAATTATTTCATTTTAGAAGTGCTGGCAATCACTTTAGACTGTGAGCTATAAAATGCCAGCGGAACAGTTTCTCTCTTTCACAGTGGTAGTCAGACTTGGCTGTTTCTACGGCATTCACATCTAAGCGAAGTTTGTCGCAGATATCTCTGGAGAGTTAATATGGGACGGTGAGCAAGACAGATCCAACTCCAAATTCAAGCTGTGGCATTTATTGTCTGACCTTGAGCACCTGTCCTCTCTGACCTTTGGTTTCCCATCTGTGGAACAGGGATATCCTTCCTATGCCATAGAGTTGTAGCAAGAATTTTTAAAAAACTCTCAATAAACAGAGGCTGCTATTTATGGAGCCTGCATCCTACTTTTGTTGGTATTGATGATAAAGTTTTCCAGTGTTCTGGTATTCTCTAATCTTTGGTAAGTTTTGTAATTTACTCTAGTTTTTTGGTGTTTAAATTTAGGTAGCATGTTAATCATAATTTCATTAGATATTTGAGTACATATCTTTAACTGTGTGTTTCCCTAAAATAAATTCTAAATTCATGCAACTGTCCATTAATATCTTTGCATTTAACATTAATTGATCATTAATTCTGTGGCTTTCTGACTTTTAGATTATTTTCACAGAAAACCATAATAATTGTTTTACAAATGAGAAAATTAAGGTCTCTCAAATTAAGTAAACTTCTTATGATCACATTGTTATTTTCAGTTTGAGGGGGGTGGTCCTCCTGACTATCTGTTAGGCAGTTAGGATCTCTGAGGTAGAAGACAGGTGACAGAAAGAACATGGAAATGGCTGATGACCAGCTGGATAACTGTTTGTCTGAAGAGAAGAGAATATATTAGGTGACCCTTTTTGAACCCGCCAAAAGTGAATGAAACTGAAACTTTGATAAGTTTCTGGACAATTCCTAATGCTTTTACTCTTGGAAAAAACCCTTAAAAGGACAATATTCTCTTCTGTTCCTTGAGTTGATTATGCACCGCTGAGATGAATTTCTATGTTGTTATTTGTGTTTGATGGCATCCAATGCACCCTTTCAGATTCCTTTTAAAAGTTACAGGATAGTGCAAAGGGCTAGGCAGTTCTCACTGAAAAAAAACTCAGTATAAATGAAAGAAGGAAGACTGAGGTATTTGTGAAAAACAAAGGAAATCTGGGGTCGTGTAAAAAAAAATGGTTACTATAGAAATGAGAATATCCCTGGAAACCTGGGAAACCATTGTTATGTTCAAATTGTTTTTCTTCCTATCCCTTCCCAGTAAGCAATGCAAGAGTGAAAAACCATGAAGTTGCTTAGAAATTGCTTCTTACACTCCTGTTAGTCACTAATAAAATGGAAGATTTACTTTAGAAGTTCTGCTGTACTTTTAAAGACTGAATTAAAAGATGCTTGTTTTTCCATAGAGTTTCCTTGAATTTTCTCTCTGGGGCTAGTCTGTTTATCATTTTCTTTTGTAATTATAACACGAACATGTTCTTTCCTTATCCATACCATCATTACAAAGTTTCTCTTGAAACTGGAATTTAATGGTTAATTTTTCCACTTTCTGATACTGAGTTTTAAGATTTGTTTAGGAACCATGGTTGCTTCAATGACAGTTTTTGCATTTATAGCTTTCTAATTTGAACAAAAACTTATCTTACAGCATCTCTTATACTTTGTTTTACAGATATGGCAATCTAGATGGTGACCCTAAAGAAATCTCCCCAGTAATTGACCAGTTCATTGAGTGTGTCTGGCAATTAATGGAACAAATTCCCTGTGCCTTTGAGTTCAATGAGAGGTTTTTGATTCACATTCAACATCACATTTATTCCTGCCAGTTTGGAAACTTCCTATGCAATAGTCAAAAGGAGAGACAAGAACTCAAGTAAGTGTTTTGGAATTTAACTTTTAACTCAAGAAGTGAGCATTTGAGAATTTTCAGATGGACTTTCATAATTTTGAGCACTAATTTAATGCACATATTTATACTGACAGATTAAAGTTCTTTTCTTGTTCCAGACATCATTTCAGAGTGGTTTAAATGTCATCAACTGACAGGGAACAGTACAACAGTTTCCATTTTCTCCCCAGATTCTGCCTTATATACCCAGATAGGTTGGGAGAATTGACACAGCAATACTTAAATAATTAATATTCTGGAGTCAAAGAAAATAATTTTGCACTTAAAAGTTAAGATATCTTCGGTAGATATACAGTCAAAATAAAAATTGCAAATATAACTGGGAAAGCAAATTTTAAACTCAAGCCACTGTTAATTTAGATTAAAACTGCATTGCATTATTCAAGGGTAAATAGGTAAAATGTGGATTTGAATATACATTATAAAGTCAGAAACTTAATAATAACAAGGCAATTTAGGAAGTGCAAATGAGAGAACATTTTGGAGACTTTCATAGAATAAAATGATTTTAACTCTAATGTATACAATATCAAATTTAATATTAGAAATGAACAGTTCAGGGGCTGACTCAGTGATAGAGTACTTGCCTGGCACGTGCAAAGACCTGGGTTCAAACCCCAGCACCACATACACAACTATATGTCAGGAAAAAAAAAAGATGAAAATCTAAATAAAATTGGTCTCTCTCTTCTTCCTCCAACCTCCTTCCCTCTTTCCTAAAAAAATTAACAGTTAAAATAAAATACACCCTAGTAGTTTTATACCATTGAAGTAGAACAGAAAGAAAATACTTTTTCCAAGTGGATACTGGATATTTTTGTCCAAGGAAGTTCAAGTATTCCTGATAAATAGGGATGATTTAGAAGAAGCAGAGTGGATCTTTTAGGCTCACCTGTTTGCTTGTGATTTGTTGCACTAGACTTGCAGGTTCTAATGCTTGGATTTGAATTCTGACTTTTTCACTCACTAGCCATGGCAGACTATTTATTTAATCCCTCCAATCCTTAATGTCCTCATCCAGAGAATGAACATATCTCAGGAATTCAGAGAAGAATAAATGAGAGAAAACATGCGAAGCCTGAAGAAAAGTACCTGGCAACTAATAAATGTTCAATGAATGGGGAAAACACTCAAAGAAATTAAACAAGCAGCTTAAAAAATAAAATCTCAGAAGAATTAGGTAGCTGTCAAGGCTAATGCAGATAGTAGGACAGTTGAGATTAGTACAGTGTTATTCTACTATATCAAGAAGCCACCAAAAAAAAAAAAAACCCCTATAAATTTCTCTGCTATAGAACAAGGGATGGAGGGGGGACACAGGAGGAGGGAGGTAGAGGGGTGCAGGGCAGGGGGATATTGACCAAATTGTATTGCTGTATTGTGTCCTTCTAGGAATATGTGACAACAGATCCCATCATTATGTACAACTATATAATGCACTAATAAAAATAAATTAAAAAAGAACAAGGATATTGATGTGCAATTAATTCTTAGTTCCCTTCAAGCTCTGACATTATGTATCTACTATTCATAAGAACCAAGATCATTTATTATCACTTATTTTCTTTAAAAAACAGAATTCAAGAAAGAACTTACTCTTTATGGGCTCACCTGTGGAAGAATCGAGTTGACTACCTGAACCCTCTATTTAGAGTGGATCACAGTCAGAACCAGGGATGCCTTCACCTCCCTGCGGCTCCATGCAACTCCATGTACAAGTATGTAAACCTTTAGCAATCTTCCAATTATGGAATGATACTTGATTCTGGCACTGTTTAACATTCGGAGGCAAAAGTATGAAAGACATGGAACTTCAAGGCTTTTTTGACACAAAATCTATCAAAGGAAGATGCTTGAATTTCTGACTCTGTTATTTTTTGGCAGTGTCTCCTCCCTCTCATCCCCCTAAATTTTGAATTCTCTTTAGAATTTGATGTTTTACAATAATTGTATATTAGAAAGTTCTAATTTATTGTTTTTAAGTGAAAGGGGGATGAGAGAGGGAGAGAAGGAAATAAAGAAAACCAAGTGCCTTCTAAGTCAAATTAGAATGACAAGTTTATCAAGTGATCATTATCAAATGATTTTGTGTCTGCTACATCAAGCCTCAGCATATTGTGGAAATAGATAAACATTCTATGTATTAGGGGCGGGAGCTGGAGCGGTGGCTCAGCAATTACGGCGTTTGCCTGGCATGCATGAGGATGCAGGTTTGAACTCCAGCACCACACACACAACTATGGGTTGGAGCAATGAAAAACTAAAACTGATTCTCTCTTTCTCTCCCACTGTCCCTCTATCTTTAAAAAAGAAAGAAAGATTCTTTATTGGGAAGGGAGAGTAGCTGGCCTCCTATAGGTTCTACTTAGATTACTTAGATATGTCTGTTGTATGTTATCCTTTGGCTTCTTTTCTAGTCTTGTATGATATGGAAAAATGACTCAGAGGTCAGCAAAAGGCAGGTTCACATGGAATAAACCCAGAAGCCACATTCCTTTTCCCTTTTCACTCCCAACAGTTAGTGGTATCTTTTTGTTTTTAACCCCTACAGATTTTATTCCTCAAGATGGTTTTGTTTTCAGTTACTTTTAATACCATTATTCCCTCAGACTTTTATAGCAGAATGTTAATTATATCATAAAAAAAACTCCATGGCTTCTGTAAAATAGCAGTTTTAAGAGTTGTTAAGACACACTACAGTCATTTGTATTGAAACTAATTTATTACTAGCTAGTAGTTATTAATAGTCCACAAATAATTTATTGAGGCTCAACAACTGTGTGGGTAAAAGAGTGAACAAAAATAGATCCTTGATCTGAAAGTACTTTTTATTCTAAATAAGCAAAAGAGTGAGGATATCCATCCCTGTGATAACACCATTATTCTCATTTGCATTTCAGTATGCTTTATGTTGTGGGATAAAAGGAGAGCGCTTACTGTGAATGCAAATGTTAGTTTGTGGTATTTGTGATAAAACAAGCTAAAAATTTCAAGTTTAAAAGCATTCCCTTGCAGCTGAAAGATTCTCAATATACAATCGCTAATTTTTGAAGTTTAAAACTGACATTTTCAGGGCTAGAGCGGTGGCTCCGTGGTTACGGCACTTGCCTGGCATGTGCAAGTATGCAGGTTCAAACCCCAGCACCCACATACACAACTAAGTGTCAGAGCAAGGAAATTCATGTGAAAAAATCAATAAAAATTGATTCTCTCTCACTGTCCTTCTCTCTTAAAAAAAAAAAAAAAACAACTGACCTTTTCTTCAACCAAAAAAAGGGGAAAAAAACCTAAAACCTAGTAACATGTGCTATTTCAATCTATTATAGAAAAATATATTATATGACTCGTGATTATCATATATCATATATACAGGTAGATACTTCATGAATTTATTCTCAAAAGTTTACTGCCCCCTGCAAAAAAAAATCAACATGAAATTATTTCCTTGAGTGGTTTTTTTTGAGCCTGTAATTTGTGTTTGGTTTTTATTTAGACTGTGACACTGTAAAATTAAAGATATAAGATTTAAGAATGTGAATTTTCAAATCATGGCATGGTATCACAAAGCTCTGCCTTTTTCCCCAGGTTTTGGAGTGGAATGTATAACCGCTTTGAAAAGGGGATGCAGCCCCGACAGTCTGTTACAGATTACCTTATGGCAGTGAAGGAGGAATCCCAGCAGCTGGAGGAAGAACTGGAGGCCCTAGAAGAAGTAAGACACACTTGCTCTTGTTAATCTATATTGTATACTAGTTATTTTCAGAACACTGCCCCATGAAAGCCTCTCAAGACCTAGTACATATAATTAGCAATGACCTTTTCTTATATTTGGTCAGTCTTATATACACTGTTTCTCAGTTGAGCACCCAGATGACTGATGTTCATATCTAGACATCTAATACATATCAGATATCTGCTTGTGACTCTCTTCCACAACTTGCTGAACTATTTGTATTTTGTTACTGTTATTTCAGAGTACTAAAATTCTTTCTATAGAAAGCATGAAAAAAAAGTTCAAAAAGCAAAGGAGTGAAAATTAGACACATGCATCTGTAGTGAAAATCCATTTCTTTTTTCTTTTTCTTTTTCTTTTTGGTACTGGGAATTGAACTCAGGAGTACTTAACCATTGAGCCACACCCCCAGATGGTTTTATCTTGAGAAAAAGTCTCACTATGTTGCTTAGGGCCTTGCTAAGTTGCTGCCCTTGAACTTGTGACCCTCTTGCCTCAGCATTCTGATTGGTCAATGTCTGAATAACAGTTGACAAAATATTAGAACTTGAAATTGAATTCTACTCCATGGTCCAGTGGACAGTCACCTACAGGTCATCACTGAGAATAATGGCCTTGGGGAATGGTGCTTTATGTTTCAGGGTTCCTGACCAAAGAGGTGGTCATTTAGAGGAAGCTAGTGAGGATGAGTCCTGCTTCCTCATAATAATAAAGAAAACATCACCTTTCAAGATACAAATATCGAAGATCTTAAGCCTAGGATTGCAAGCTGAAGCGGTCAAGTTAGAGATTTCACTGGTAAATTGTTGGTTTGAAGAACTTGAGACCAAGCATAAATGGTACTCTAGCAGACATCTACCAGGGCTTAACAAAACATCACTGGACCCACAGGATGAATTCAGCCATATATCATCATCTTTTACCTTACTGGAAAAGTAGTTTTTAACCCTATCTGTACAGCAAGATCACCACCTCCCAGGAAATCCTGATGTCTGGGAAGTAAGCCTAGAAATCCCGAATCTGAGTGCCACAGGTGGTGTGAGTTTCACCCAGAGCCAAAACAAACAAACAAACAAAAAAAAAAAACCACCTTGAGGTAAATAATAAATGTAGAGAACTAAAGTAGTTAGGAGCCATGGTAGAGTTGTTTGTTTTTTGTTTTTTTTTGCATAAGTCTCTTCATGTCATCATTGGGCCAGTTTTCTTTACACTTCCTAAAGACATCAAAGTTTTATGAAAATCTTAGGATTTTATCAGTCTTTTCCAGCATTCTTTTTGTTAAAATAACAATTTCTTTATAAAAAATATTTAGAATGTCTAAAAGTGTCTTAATTTAAAATTTTTGATTCTTATTTCCTTACACTAAAGTTAAAGCTTTTTTGGCATTTGAAATTTTCCATAATCTGGTCTAATCCAACTTTTCAACTTTATTCTCCACTGTTCACCTTGCTAAAATAGAACATTTTGTGCTTCCTGTACGTAATCAATACCTCCTTACTTAGTATTCCTGGCAGGAGGAACAGTGAGAGGAAAAACAATCACCTGAATGTCCAAATTAAATTTCACAGTTTTGTTTAAAGTGCACCTTCTACCTGAAGCTCACTGCACGTACCACCCCCATCCCTCTTAAATTTGCCTCTTTCAAATTCTCACATGAACTCTGCCTGTTAGAACACTCTTAAGTTCTCTACTGCTAGATCTGGATTCATCTCTATTCCTCATCCTGCCCAGCACAGTGCTTCTGCACTAGTACCTAATATGAAGAATGCCCTGCTGACATCAAATGATATAATCTGGTAAAATATATTTAGAACAGCCCAAATGTCCATGACCTGATGAATGGAAACACAAAACATGACATATCCATAACGAAATACAATTCAACATAAAGAGCAGTGAATTCCTACCACATGGGGATCCTTGAGATCAGAAGCTAAGTGGAAGAAGCAAGACACAAAAGGACATACATTGTATTATCCATTGATATGAAATGTCCAAACGAGGCAAACTCAGACAAAAAGTTGACTAGTGGTTGCCAGGGGACACGGGGAGGGGGCAGTGGTGACTACTGCTAGTGAGTATGGTTGGCTGGTTTTTGTTTTGAGGTAGCAGGTGATGAAAATGACTTAGAATTAGTAGTGATGGTTGCTCAATCTTGTAAATTTACTAAAGGCCACTGAATTTTATACTTTAAAAGGGTGAATTTTATGGTAAGTGAATTATATGTCAATAAAATTTGATAAATACCTCATTCCTGACGTTTAAAAAACATTTTGAGTTCATAGAAACCATAAAGGCATAAAAAACAAGGAGACTGCTAATTGCTAGGTTCTTTACCTGTGTTACCCTGTTTCTATTTATAGAAAACCTGTCAAAGCAGGGTAAAATTATCACCCTCACATTAGAGATGAAGAAGCAAGCCCCACAGAATTCTCTTTGTCTGTGGTCAAAAAGCCTAGATTTAAACCCACATCCATCTGAGTCCCAGCTGGAAGATAATGAACATCAAAGACACACCTGTATGTAAGGCGATGATAAATTATTTATGATTTTTCCCTAAAATTGTTATTTCTTTTCAGAGGTTGGAAAAAATTCAGAAAGTCCAGTTAAATCACACTACAGTGAAGAGTAATAAGCAAAGTGAACCCAGCAAACACTCAGGGTTTTCTACCTCAGACAACAGCACAGCCAACACTCCCCAGGATTATAGTGGGAATATGAAATCATTTCCATCCAGGAGTCCTTCGCAGGGTGATGAGGATTCTGCTCTGATTCTTACCCAAGACAACCTGAAAAGCTCAGATCCAGATCTGTCAGTGAACAGTGATCAAGAGTCCGGGGTGGAGGATTTGAGCTGTCGGTCTCCAAGTGGTGGTGAGCGTGCACCAAGTGAAGACAGTGGTAAGGACCGGGATTCCGATGAAGCTGTGTTCCTCACTGCCTGAAGTTTCCCTTCGGAGTTGCAAAGTGAAGAACACACAAGAAACACTTCCAAAAATAAGGGCACAGTGCAATTCTAAGTAAAACTAACCTAAGAAATGGGACATGTCATTGAGAATTGGAAAATGTTATCTGTGAAAATGGATAAAATGTCCAACACCTAGTTTCTTTAGCTATTAAGTAGCCATTTCTTTATCTAATAAAAGGAAATTATTCATCATTTTAAAACTTATTCTAGACTATGAAAATTGTATTCACTGTAAAGCAATTATTTCTATCATCACCCAAGGTTACCAATATAAATTTTCCTTGTTGTAGCATGCATCTCCTCAAAAAGTCCCCTGACCCACCCACCTTCCCTCACACTTGTTATGGTTTTCAATCTCTCTTATTTCACTTCCAGGTATGTAGTTTGTGTTTTCTTCTTCTGACCTTATTACCAATATTTCTAAGAATAAGGCACATTGATGAAAAGCACTGTGTTGGTTGGTTAAAACTATATATTCTTAAGGGGCTTTGAAATTGTTTGAACTTATCTTTGGTGTAAGAATCACTTTAACTTTTCCTTAAGTAATATATTTTGAATTGTTATAATAATTTTGTTGCCCTTCTCTGGAACCTCTTCTGTTTCTCATCATTTAAAAAACGATAAAACTTAAAACTCACTTTTTTTCCTAAGATGGGTCTAACACCTAATAAAGTAGAAGCAACATTCACTCTCTGGCTCTTACATATGAATTCAGATCATATTCATTTTCTTATTAACAACCTTTCATTACTATTCCACAGATTATACTACCAAGACTGTTTGAGCCAACCATCAGCCTGATTCCCCAACACTGTAAAAGTTAGTAGTGTAAAATATCGACAAGGGCAAATCTCAGTTAAGAACTACAGAATTTGGTTGTCATGACATTTAACAAGGGGAATAAGTTATGGCCTCAATCATTTTTATAAATTATATAATACATTAATATGGTTTAATTAACATTAGTAACATTTGATGAACAATGACTATTGAATATTTTGATACTTGGTAAAAAAAGCACATTTTAAACAGAACCATTCCCCTATCTTATGCTCAAAAAAAGGACTAGGTAACCTAAGCCTTGGATCCAAAGGAACTTAGTAAAGTTGTCGTTTGAACAAAGAGAAGTTATATTCACATGGTATGGCTTTGAAATATTGGTACATTCTAGAATGTAAAAGGATTAAACTTAATTTTTATAACTTATATCAGTATTTTAAATATCTGAATTTTTTATTGGAGAATGTATTACATTTTGATAAAATGGGAACAAGATAAAGGAAAGGCAAGAAAGTGACATTGCTGAAGTCTCTATAGAAAAATGAAATTATACAGTATAATTATAAGTTCATATTTAAAAATATTATTTAATATTGTAAAGATGTAATACAAAATACTCTTTTAATGTAAAAAAAAAAACAAGTACAGTTCTTTTAGAATACAAAATCTGAGTATTTTCTGCTGAGCACTTCCCAAATTAAATACAAGAAATGGTTATTAATTTTTTAAAATATATTCTAAGTAATAGAGAAAATCCTGCTAATAAATACTTAGGATATCTGGTCAATGGCTTTTACAGTTTTATAATACACATAATTCACTTCATACCATTCTTATAGTAATCTACTCTTAGAAATTTTGTTACCTAAAACTGAGGATGTAACTTCAATATTTTCTAGTTGGCTGTGTTTAAGTCCACAAAAATCATACTTTTAAAAAAACAGTATCTGAGCCAAAAAGAACTATGCATTTTTTTGGAAAAGCAAATAGCTTATTTGATATTTTAAATTTTAATTTTTTAATGTGACATCTTCCATCAGAGACATAAACATTTTAGTTCCCTCAATCTTTTTACAAGACATTATGTGCATGTAGTCTACTTACTAGAAGTAACTAATACTGAAAAGTTATGTTTATTGCCTATTAAAACTTTACTGTGCTTTTCATAGAGCCTTGAAAGAGCACTGACAATCTGACAAGAGAAAAATTTCTTAACACTACATTTTCATTTTAAATCAAACTGCAGTCAGGAAGTATTTGATTATTTAAGGCAGTGATTTAAAGCACTGAGAATAAACCAATTTATAATTGACATGGGCATATTACTTCCTAACTAGTAATATTTAGAACTCAAGTGACTTGTTATTCAGTGATGTTAAAGTAAAATGGATATGAAATAGATAAGAATTTTGATCATGATTGAGCAAAACAATAACTGAACTTTTTTTTTTATTAGGTTAAAGGAAGGTAAGGAACAGAAAGGAGAAACCCTGGAATAAAGATTTATTAAGATACACGAATCAGAACCATCTTTAAATTTAATCATACACAGATTATGATTAAACTTTATTTATCCAACATCTATCCCATAAAAATCCCCTAGTCTCAATTTATTCCTAGAAATTCATTTCACCATTAAAAAGGATATTTTTAATATTATATATCTTATTGATTAGTATATATCTTAAGTATATATCTCTTCTGAGATATTAACCTTTAATTCTTTATCTATGACAAACTTCTACCCTAGATAGTCTAATAACTCCTAAGCTTTCCTCTACAATTTTGATTTCCATCTAGTCTTCTATTAAATATTAATGTAAAATCAGAATATCTACCTTAGCATGTATGTCTCTAGCCAATTTTTTACAAAGAAGAAATATAGCCAAAAAATTAGAAAAACCATCATTTAATTTTTGTTAAAATAATGAAACCCAATTCATGCAGGCATATTCAAATGCAAATTCTTTCTATCCTGAATGACATATAACTTATATCTGAATTAAATTGTCAATTTGTGTAATGCAGATAATTTTGATCAAACTATTCTATTTCATAACTGATTTGTTTGGAGGTTATCCAGTTAATTTTGAAGGAAATTATATATATTTCCTTCAAAAAATATACATATGCATTATTTTCATTTGGGTAGAACAGGAGGTAGATAAGCACCTCAGCACCTAAACCATGTTACAATTATCTTTTTTATGATATTTCCACAAGGCCTCCTTTTTAGTAGGTACTTAATAAAATTTATAGATCATATGAATTAATGATCTTTTAGAAGGGCTCTGGCCTGCTGGCCTCTTGTTCTAACATATAGTGGTTTCCAAGAAAGGTACCTGATTTGTCTCTGAAAGATTTGGACTACTGTATCTTCCAATCACTTCAGTGATTGTTGAGAATATTAAATTCTGATGGCCAATGCCATCATACTGGACATTGTCACATACAACAAGGAAAGTTTTGAAAGCCCAAAGGACTATCACAAATTTGACACATTTTTACCTCATTATCTCATCTACAAATCAGGAATAATAATTTTACCTGCTTCTGGTCATTTTGAAGTTTAAGTAGTGTGCCCTCAGCACAGTGCCAGGAAGACAGGAAATTAATAAAAGCTGTTTTCTGTATCTAGCGTTGTATCATTTTAGTCCATGTGAATATTTGTCTTCTATAAACACAGACTAAGTATTTTTCAATTCTAAGAAAATACTTCTTTCCCTTAAATCCCTATTGCTAGAAACTTGTATAGGAAAGGTAGAAGAATGAATACAAGATAATCTGTATAGTGTTGAAGTGATAATCATAGGCAGGTAAAATTTAAGCAAAATATATACTAGGTTCTTTTGTGATTTAAATACTACCTTCGGAAGCCTCAGATATATAGTTCAAAATTTTTCTCCCTTTATGAACTTTTAGTGCTACCCATAAAACATGTTCATTTGGTGTCATGTCATAGAAGCAGACTGCTGAACATAGTACAAATGAAGAGAAAACTCAAATTCATTAAAAATTAGGATCACTTAAATATTACTTTCATTAGTTACTATAACTTTTCTCAGAAAAATCTAATTCACAATAAAAGTGAGAAAAATTCACTGACTTTTTTGTGTCTAGATTTACCATTTTTATTAATGAAAAGATTGCTTTTAACATTAGGAATTTAGAAGGCATATTCATCTAACAAGATGAATTTTTTTTTTAAATTTCAGACTATTTTTTAAAAAATAGCCTGAAAGTTTGTTTTGGACTGGTTTAAATGAAAACAATCATTTTTTAAAGTAAATATTTACCTGCATTGCAACTTAAATGTATTTTGAGTTTTAAAAATAAAACGATATATGAACAGCTGGTTAAACCTTTTCATTTATTATTGTAGGGATTAAAAGTTACTTACTTAAGATGCCACATTGGCAATTTTGGTGTTTCCTAACACTATGAATATTTAAAAATAAATTGCCCTTGAAAGTTTTATCATACAGAAAGAAAGAAAGAAAAAAAAAAGTCTTTCCACAGTTGAAAAATTTTTCAAAAAATGTTGAAAGGAAAATAAAATTTAAAATTAGTTTTGTAAAATACTGAAAACTAGCTAAAATTACATGCATAGGCATTTAATTAAGAGAAATAGCCGTGGAACTTTATATAGAAATTATCAACAATAAATAAACACTTTTAGTGCAAATAGTGCAGAAAATTTTCTCAAAGCAAAGATCATAGCAATCATTTTGACCTCTACAAAAATCAGTCTGAGTTCTGTATACAATCTATATAGTATATCTGTGAATTCAGCCCCCATGATGAAATGCCAGTTTGCAAATCATAAATATAAAACAATGTGCTTAGTTTTATGTCCCATTTTTCTCTTGGCAGTTCATATTTTCAGGAAAATCTGGAAAGAAAAGAAAATTTGAAAAACCTAAGATATAATTTGAGATGATAAATTTTCATCCCTTTACATTGTCTTCCAACTAAAATTGACCTATGCCTTAAGAGAAAACAGGGATAAGGAAAGAATTTTAGTATGTTCATGTAAATAAGAAATTAGTGTCTATTTTGCAATCTGACAGGAATGCAACTTGGTATCAAAAATCAGCCTCTGCAGACGAAGAAGTTACAGTATGATTTGGAAAATAACATAAAACAATCCCCCTCCGCCCAGACTTGGTATAATGTGAAGTACAAGGAGGCAGATGTACTTAAGCTGGAGATAAGAAAATCTTGTCACTTCCTTCCACCATGTTGTATGTTATGTATTACACATATTACTATATAAATAAGCATATAACCACTAGATGTCAGTTGGACATTTCTTCAGTATGACACTGGCTTAAATGAAACATGGAACCCACTCCCTTTCTTAGAGAACTTCCCATGCTCTTTAAAGTCTACTCCTTCAGCCTGGTTTACTGGGCAGAGGACATGACACTTAACTTCTAGGCACAGCAGATTAGGCCAGGGTGGATATCACATCTGTCTCTTCCCTGGGGATTTGTGTTAAGAGCTCCACAGATTCCTGCTAATCTCAAATGGCTGCTTTAACTATCAGACTGTACAATCAGGCTGTGAGCAGCAATGGTTGAAGGGTGATTTGAGAGAGAAAAAAGTGTTAAGGATATAGCTTAGTGGTAAACTGCATGCTTAGCATGAAAAAGGCATGTCCTCAGTACTGCTGAAAAACAAAAAGCAAATAAACAACAACAGATGAAGCAAGGCGAAACAAGCAGCCCTAGAAAGCATGCAAGAAAGGAGGAGATGTTTTGGTTACTGAGTGGTTCCTAGTGTTTTCACTCAGGTGACTGAGCTGTGTTGTTCTTCACTTTGGCTCTATAGTGTATCCCTTATCCAACTTCATATGTTTTACTTAATCTTGTTAGGGTAAGATTTGCTCGTGTAACCAAATCAGTCCTAAAACAAAATAGTTGCAGAGGAAAAGGAAAAGATTCTTATCAGGTAAGAACATGAACAAAGACAGAGTGGTAGAAAGGAGAATATAACATATAAGACAACATAAGGAGAAAATGATCTGAAATATATGCCAGACTACAGAAACCCTAAAACCAGAGAAATCTGTCATTACAGGTTCTGAAGCAGAGTAATTTTATGACAGAGGTGGTAATGGAGGAAATTCCATCTGTTAGTGCTTTGTAGGAAGGAGAACCCTGAAGTCAAGGGAATTAGCCAGAAAATTACTTGAATAATCTTGGTGTAGGATGCAAAAGACAAAGACTTGAAACTGGAAGAAGTTCTTTTTTCTTTTTTTGGTATTGGGAATTTGGGAATTGAACCCAGGATTCTTTTTTTTTTTTTTTTTTTTTTTTAAGAGAGAGGGACAGTGAGAGAGACAGAGAAAGAAAGAAACAACTTTATTTAGTTTTTCACATGGCCTTAGTTGCTCCAACACTCAGTTGTATACGTGGTGCTAGGGTTTGAACCCGGGTCCTCGTGCTTGCCAGGCAAGCGCCGAAACCACTGAGCCACCACTCCAGCCCTGAATTACAGGATTCTTTACCACTGAATTA
>PVKS010007312.1:0-73593 GCA_004027875.1 Aplodontia rufa
TTTTTTTTTTTTTTACAAATTATTAAATACTTAAAAATCAGGGCAAAGCTGATGACAAACTTAGCCCAAGGTTAATACTAATAATATCTATGATGAATGTATATTCTTCCTTTCAGATATTTCTCTAAATTGTCCCCTACAAGCATCACTTTTCTCAGCAGGGCTCTTAGTAAAAGACAGGTTGAACAAAGTTTGAGGCTACTTTCTTTGGCAGGGGCTTACGATTTACGAATGCCTGAGAGAGGTAGTCAATATATACTCATATATCAACCTAGCTCTTATCACTGAGATAATTATAAAAAGTGGTTCACATGTAATGACATCATGTGTTGGATCTGGAACACCCCCAAATTTCATGTGATCAGAGGTGGGGCTTCTGGGAAACGACTGGATGATGAGGGCTCTGGTGCCACCAGTGGATTAATCCGTTGATGGCTGAAATGGATGACTGGGATGTGGGACACAGTTGAAGGAGTAGATTACTGGGGTGTACCTGGGTTCATCTTCTCTCTGATCCCTTCCTCACTCTCCCTGAGCTTCCTGGCACACCCTTCTTGATGCTTCTGCCATGGAGTCAGCCAACCGTGGACCGAACCTCTGAAACCATGAGCCCAAATAAACCTTTCCTTCTCTACGCTGTTCTTATCAGGTACTTTGGACACAGTGACGAAAAGCTGACTGACACAAGTGATATCTACCTTTATCTGCTGTTCCTTTCCTTTTGGGAGCAGTTTCACCTTTCTTTCCTTTTCCTTCATGAAGAGCTTCTTGTTTACCATGTGGGGTTTCTAAAAATTCAACACACAAGTATTACTAATGACTTACTCTAATAGCTTAGGCTATATGAATTCTAATCAATCAAATGTTATTTCTCACAGATAAACAGTTACATTTGAGAACCACATAAAATAGCTCAGGTCTTTAATTTAAAATTAATCTGAAGACAGAGTGTGGATTCAACCTTCTTAAATGATATCCCTGCTAGGCTAGCACTATTCTATTTCATCACACTGAGAAGTTTATTCAAATTTTAATATTCACATCCAGTAATGAATGTGACCATAATCCTCTTTACTGGAATTGTGGAGTTTTTTTTACACTTCCAGGGCCATTTGAAGCATATGGGCTTTGTTCAGATTTATTTTAACAGAATGATTCTTATTTAACAAGACAACCGGATCTGCAATACAGATAATATCAAAATACTTTGGAGAAGAGTTATCTAATTGCATTGCTTTCATATGGTGTATACTTGAACTTCTCTTGTCCACACAATTGCTTCTTTGTGACTTCTAGACTTCTACTTTTCCATTTGCATTGACTGCAAATCATATTGCAAAAGATGGTTTGCATTATAAATTATGGTTTGCAAGATGCATATCTTGGATTCCTTGGGATCTACTTCAGAAACATTGGAATAAGGAAAATGAGAAACTCATGATTTGCAAGGAATGAGATATCACAAATTATAAATTAGTTCCTTGGAAAATTTTACTACATCTTGCTTATTCACCAAACAAGCTCATATTCCTTCCTTTGTATTAGGATATAGTTCTTATCTTCATTGGATGTCTGCACAAGTATGGCAATTTAAATGCCTGTGAAAGCTTTTTTTTTTTTTTTGCATTTAGAAGTGATAGTTATAAGAATGTGTAAATGTATTTTGTACTTTATTTACATTTAAATGTCAGATCTGACAACGAATATTCCACAGAAATAAGATAAGTGAATGACAGAGAAGCATTACCTTTGAAACTCTGTCAGCCTCTCTAAAAGGACTTTGAAACATCCAGTTGATTACTAATTCAAAAAGAAAATGATCCAAATACTTGAATTCGTTTTTTTTTGGGGGGGGGGATATTTTTAAGAAATAAGCCTAATAGGAAGTCTTGATGAGCCTAGTTCCTTTAATAAAAATACCCTGAGTAAGAAAATACTTAAGTAACTCCAAACTTTAGTACAAGGTGATAAAGTAAGGAAAGTAAAAGACAAACTCACAAAGTTTTGTGGGCAAGTCTCATTTCTGTTGTGGGTAGCATGCACTTTTCCCCATATTTTTAGCTCCAAAGTATATTCCAAAAATCTTAAAAATGTTCCTAAATAAGAGCAGCGTAGATGGTACTCTTCTATTTTGTCATATTGAGAGCTGCAGTTCAAATTAAGTAGTGCTGGGGCTGGAGTGGTGGCTCAGTGGTTTCGGCGCTTGCCTGACAAGCACAAGGACCCGAATTCAAACCCCAGCACCACTTACACAACTAAGTGTTGGAGCAACTAAGGCCATGTGAAAAATAAAATAAAGTTGTTCCTCTCTTTTTCTGTCTCTCTCACTGTCCCTCTCTCTTTAAAAAAAATTAAGTACTGCTGTTTGGTGGTGGATTTTATAATAAACATTTCAATGAATCACACATGTGAACTTTTCCAAATTGAATCCCAAGTGCAGTTGAAGCAGATATAAAATGCAGAAATGTATAAAATACATAACTTTATTTCAACAAGACTCTGTTAGAACTCAGTGTACTCTCCTTCTCTATGCCATTTCCACATTGATTATTTTTGTTGTTGTTTTAGGAAATAATCCCCCCTTTCATCTCAATTTCTTAACAAGATTGTAATTGGATATTTGAGTTGGGCATGTTCAGGAGCCCCAGACTTTCCATTCTGAAAAAATTCTCTTTTGAAAAAAATTGAAATTATTAAATAAAGACCTGTTAGAAATTTCCTTCCCTAAAATTTCTACACCATGCTTCCCTGAGCTGCATGGGCAGCCCTTTTGCTCTACAGATGCCCAAGAGCACTGAAATTTCCTACCAAGGATACACTGTTGTTGGATGGTAGTAATTAGTACTCTAGAGAGTAATTTTTTCAGACATTATTTAAAGGTTCAGACACTAGCCTTGCCTTTGGTGGAAAAAACAACAATACAACCACTCTTTGAAGCAACAATATATTTATTATTCCTCCTTGTGCAGTGTTCAATTATACAATTTTAAAATAACAAAGGACTGAACTATGTCATAATCAGAAACATGACAGATCAATTTCAGGGAATGGTTCAAATACATTGATACTTGATTTTAGCAAGTGGGGTAGGGGGAGCAAGAGGTAGGTAGAGTCAGGGCCATAGCTTAATGAAGCATATTGGCTAAGTCCAGGCTAACTCTTGCCCCCATGAAAACTGTCTTCCTCAGCTCTGAACAGCATTTTAAAGATTTTCATCTTTCCTCCAGACCTTTGAATTATGTTTTAGATTGAAGTAGTAGACAAAGGATGCATATTTAAGAATGTGTATTTGATTCATGGCTTAAAACTTTTTTTTAAGGTTTGTGGATTTTGCCTTTAGTTAAGCCCCAATTGCTGGAGAGAAATGATCTTTAATATGCCTTAATATATTTTATTAAAATTTTCAAATTTTCCTGCTCAATATGAATAAATTTATTATTTAAAGGTTCAGACTCTTCTCAAATCTCCACGAAGCCCAAAGATTATGGAGTTTAGAAATGCATCATGATACAATATTAAGATACCTGGGTGACCTTGCATAACTGCATAGCCAGCCACTTGTGAAGCTGAAACCACAGCCATGTTTATTTCACATACAAACACTTCCACTGACATTCTACTGATATCGTACAATGATCAAACACTTTATTTTTATCATTCTAATCATTGTCTACCTCTTAATGCTAGACTCATGGCCCTTACTAGTGAAGAATATGGAAAGAATTAAAACTAAAGAATATTCTCTGCACATACATACATGTAAATACATGTTTACTGTCATGTCAGGTGTTGATTTCCTTTTATAACCACATAACCCTGAAGATTTACACATATACAAAATTCTATTCTCTAATGGATGCTATTGACTGGTTCCCTTATTCTTGTAGGCAAGTGTCTATGCTAATTCTCATTTTATTAAGATGTTCTCACAGTTTACTTAAATGTAACTCCCTTGTTTAGCAAACTTGATCTGCCCTAAATTACCTCTTCTTATTCTGTGACTTTCCTCTTCCCATCTGTGGTCTTCTAATCAGCTGGCCTGAGTGTAATGACTCCATATTCCCTGCTCTCAGTGAAGGCCCTAAAATCTTGTTTATTGGCTAGCAAGGGGGGTTTAATTAGGTGGGTTGAGGTACAGTGGTAGGGCATGAGTTCAGCATGTGAAAAGCCCTGGGCTCAATCCTAATAAAGATAGATAGATATAGACGGATAGATAGATAGATAGATGATAGATAGATAGATAGATAGATAGATAGATAGATAGAGGCTGTTCTATTTCTACTTCCACCAAAGTGTAGATGTTTGTTCCTTTTGATTGAAGTTGCCAAAGTGTGACTCTACGTGAATGGACTGGCACTCTAATTTATAGTTCTTTTCTAAGCGAAAATAAGAAACTGGAAACACGATTATAAATCACTCTGTCAGTCACCTGATTGCGGTTTTCCTTTGGCAGCAGGAGTTTTTGAAGTCTCCCTTGGAGGATGAGTTTCCTTCTCTTTTTCCGCATCAGGAGGAGGTGGAGGAGGCGGTGGAGGTGGAGGCTCTGCCTGGGAAGCTGCTGCTTTTTTCGCGGCTTCCTTTTCTTCTAATTTCTTTTCAACTTAAAAAAGATGATAAGAATGAAACTTCATTAGGGATTCCGGTCACCCACTATTTCACTTAAACTAAGAGAAATTGAGATTATATAAAATCATTCTTAATGATTTAAGGTCAATTTGTTTCAGGGCTCTATCTTAATCATCCAGTCCTTGACGCTAAGATTTTAGCTCCTTTGGTCAAAAATGTGGTTTTTTTTGCCTCTCAATGGGGTTGGGTGGTAGAGGTGGTGATGATGGGGGTGACGTGTGTGTGTGTGTGTGTGTGTGTGTGCACGCGCGTGTGTGTCTGGAACAGCTATAAGAATGGTTGAGTAGGTGCCAAAAGGAAATGTAACAATGCAGAACTAGCTAATAAAAAGGAATGAAAGAATTAAGGATTATCTCAAAATTTCTAGTGGAAAGGCAAGGAAAGAATGGCAGGAAAATGTTAAAAGCAATGTGATAGAAGAAGTGGGGTTGGGAAGGAAGTGGAATGGGAGAGATATGTGCATATGAAGCAATTAGAACGCTGCCTGGTTCATATCTCCGGAACTGAAACTTAGCAATGAATTCATTCACACAATGATTGCTTTTTGCTTGCTTGTTTGTGTTTGAGATGGTGTCCACTCCATTACCCAGAACTTGAACTCCTGGGCTCAAGTGATTCTCTGAGACTATAGGCATGTGCCACCATGTCCAGTCATACAAAGACTATTTACTGAATCTCTATTGTTTCCAGAAGAAAAACAAGGCCTATAACTCTAAAATAAAACTACTCCTACTATCATTGCAAACAACCATGGTCACAGGTGCTGGAGATACAACAGCAAAACAGAAAAATTGATGCCCTGCTCAAGTTTGCATTCTGTGGTAGTAGGCAAACTATTAACGTGATGAATAACTTAATCTATATGAAAAAGTTGGAATGTGATATGCCCTGTGGAGAAGAGGAATTGAAGAGAGGAAAGGGGGTCAGGAGTGCTGAAGGATGTTGTTTTAAGTTTTACATAGGGTGCCAAGCTGGGGGCTCACTGCTGGGATGATATTTAGCAGAGATGTGAAGGAAGTCACGGCGTGAGCCTTGTGGATATATGAGGGAAGAGTGTGCCAGGGCAGAGCAGATAGCCAGCCCAGATGATCTGAGGGTTAGAGCATGGCTGGTTGGTGTCTTTCTAGGCTCCCAGCATTGCTATGGCCTTTGCCTATCATAATGCAGTTCACCCTTCCTGGCTCACCTCCCTGACCATCTTTGCCTCTGTGACCCTCCAAACTGCAGGTGCCCATGCGGACAGGATCACTGGGGAGGGATCCCTGCACTCTTGTTCCACCACTCTTCGTTATATGTGCCCTATTGGCCCTTAGATGATTCTTTTTGATTCAGCAAATAAGAAGCTTCATTCTATTGAGTTTTCTTTCCAAGTGGAAATTAGGGTTTTGTTCTGATTATAAAAGTAATACTTGATTATAGTTTTTTAAAAAATCAAAGAATGTAGACAAATATGCAGAAAGGGAAATTGTCTGTGAAGTCTCTTTGCCCTTCTCCAGTATCAAGTATTGTATAGACCACTACACTGTTCTCTCTAAATATGTATTTAATAATATACATATAATTTACAAGAGCTAGGGGCTGGAGCAGTGGCTAAGCAGTTACGGTGCTTGCCTGGCATGCAGGAGTACACGAGTTCAAACCCCAGCACCACGTACACAGCGAAGTCTCAGAGCAACAAAGGCTGCAAGAAAAACTGAATAAAAATTGCTTCTCTGTCTCTCTCTCTCACTGTCCTCTCTTTCTTAAAAAAAAATTACAATAGCTAAACTATGGAACCAACCCAGATGCCCCTTACTGGATGAGTGGGTCCAGAAACTACCCTGCTTTTAGAGAAAACAATATCATGGCATTCGCAGTCAAATAGATGGAGATGGAAAAAATTATGCTGATTGAAATATTCCAAATTCAGAGTCTCAAGGGCCAAATGTTTTCTCTCATATGTGGAAGTTAGTATAAGACAGGATGAAAATTAGCTAAGTTTAAATAATAAACTCAACACAGTTAAAATTTTACATAAGCTGGGGGAACCATAACTATGAAGGTGGGGGGAGAAGGGAGGGAGGGATAAAGAGGGTTATCAACGCAACTGGGAACTCTCGACTCCCAAGAGACTATACACAGGCAGGCAGAGAAGCTCAGAAATTTCAAAATTAATATACATGTATATGTTTATTTCTGTCTATAACATGGAGGTAATAAAGGGGAGACAAGAGCAAGCAGTGGACTAAGTGGGGAGATCCTGGACTAGGATCGCCCTTGACTGACTTACAATATCTATGCATGCATGAATATGTAACAATGATTCCCTCCAATATGTAAGACTATGTTGAACAAATTAAAAATTTTAAAAAGCTAAAAGTAAAAATAATAATAATAATAGACATATAGTTTTAAAAAAGAAAATGGGGCAACTTAATATATACCTGTTTTATCCTACTTTACAACGCACTATGGTCATTTTATCATGTCAAACTACGGATAGGAGTATCATATTTTTATTTTTAACCTAATCAGGTTTTTAATACAGAGCACAGGAATAGGTCATTATTGCTTTAATAATAAAATATTTGTTACAATGCTACCAATAATTAATCAGTTGGCCTGTATACCCTAAACAGTGTCAATTGTCCCTGTTAATGCAGTCAGTGGACTACATTACAGAATTTAAAATCTTTAAGAAAATGTTAAATTTGGGCCTGATGGTTGGCTGGCAAAAGGAAAGAGATTCTAACTTGAAGCTTTGAACTTTTTACAGGTTAGACTCATGTTGGTTTGGCCTCCCCACCAAGACCTCTAAGATTGCCATGGAAGCTTTCTTGCCTCCTCTTAGCCTGGTGTCCTTCACTTATTAACCCTTTCAAATACTTTATGGATTGTTTTCATTTTGTTGGAAACCTCACACTGCTGTTTGTTTTTGAACAGATGTAGGGGCTGTCTTTCCAAGAGTGAGCCCCTGGATTTCTATGGTGACAGGGGCTTATGCTAGTGGGCTGTTTTGGTGTCATTTCACAGATAAACTATGGTAGTTAGGTCATAAGTCAAATGACAGGAGCCACTGAGGCAAATTTAGAGTCCTTCTGATTTTATTAACTTCAAACACTTTTTATTATACCACAAAACTGTAGTTACTGAAAATAATTAGAGGTAACTGATATAAAAATATTTCTTTCTCAAATCATTTTTCAAAGGTAAGATCCCAATGAAAGTCTGGCATTGAACTGAGTTTCAGGTCTCTTCCAATAAGTTTTAATAACTTTATGGAAAGTCAATGTGCAATTATTATTGGTTGAATGAAGTAGGAAGGAAGTTCAGATGACTTAATGTGGGGGAAATATACCACAGAAGCTGGCTAATAAAGAACAAATTGTTAGTAAATAAAATTATACCAAAATAAGTACATTTAATGGAAGCTAAGTATCTAATGTTTCCATCCTGAAAGGAAATCTCACATACCATTTCCTTATAATGCTTAAGTTTAATTTTAATACAAATTTTAATACTTACTCTTTTCTATAGAATCAATAATTTTTAATTTATATAATGGAACTGAATTGCCAAAAGGTTGTGTATATTTAAGGTATATGATGTAATTAACATTCATAATTTTAGCTCTGCTAGTTTTTGTTTCTTTTTAAAATGAAAACACTTTAAGCAAAATGATCTCTTTTGGATTAAATTAACTTAAACGAAGAGAGAGCTATTTTATTCAGAAATATATGCTGCAGAAATTAAAGATAGTGCCAGAATACACTTGCAGATATTAAAATCCAAATGCAAGAGACAACTTCACTATCATACTTTTGCTTCTTCCAAAACTTATTTAAATCACATATTTCAGTTATCACATAAGCTCAAAATTGTAAAGAAATGTAATTACCTTTATTCCTTTTTTTCATAATTTCAGTTGCAAAAATTTCTTTTAGTTTTTGGTATAAAAGTTCTTTATCTATTTCAGCATTAATTTTTATCAAAACATTTTCTGGCTCTGAAAACCAGTGCTCCAATGTAGGCCAGTTGTCCAAGAAACCTATAATTCTAAAAAAATCAAAATATTATGTGAATATCATACTGATGGAAATATTTGAGTAAATAAGAATTCATCATGACATTTAGCCTGATTTGTTCATACATAATGAAAATAAAAGCTGATGATATAGTTGAACCTTGTTATGGTTTGGATATGAAGTCTTCCTCAAAGACTATGCATTGAAGTCTTGGTCCCCATTGCAACAGTGTGGGGTTTGGGAAAGTGATAGGATCGTGAGGGTTCTAACCTTATCTAAGACTTAACCCATTGTGGTGAAATGGAGTATGTGAGAGATGGGGAAACTATAGGCAGTGAGGCCTAACTGGAGGGAGTAGGTCACTGTGCCTTGGAGGGGTGTATCTTGTCCCTAGTTTCTTTCTCTCTTGTTCTCTCTGCTTCTTGGCTGCCATGATCTAAGCAGCTTTCCTCTGCCACATCCTTCCTCCGTAATGTTCTACCTCATGTCAGACCCAAAGCAATGGAGCCAGACAACTATGGACTAAAACCTCTGAGAACTCGAGCCCTCATAAATCTTTCCTCCCTTTAAGGTATTTATGTCAGGAATTTTGGTGACTGAAAACTCGACTACCAGAAACCTTAAAAAGCTACTTTGAGAAATGTACAGGGAAAGTGACATTATTGAATAGAAAGTAAAGAGGAAGTTGTTTAATGCCATTAAGACATACCTGAAAATGTCACCAATTTAGGAAAGTTGTAGTGTACATTCAGTTCTGTATTTGAAAATCCAGGGAAACAACATCTGCGTTAGTAGTAGAGTATCTCTGAACACTCATCTAATGGTAGCCATAACCTGATCCACCCATGTTGTCTAATTTTTTCTTAGAGATTGATAATGAAGAAGTTCTTGAGTAAGTATAGATAGTTCAGACATATTTTCTTTCCTCAAAAGTATCCTTGGAATTATTCTTGAAACTTTTTTTATTCCTAGTCAGGAAATAGCCTTAATGTATATATAGTTCAAGTTACTCTACTCTGGCTTGCGTCATATTTAGACTTCTCAGTGTTTCATAAAATTGTCTTTTTGTCTGAAATTTCTTTTCCAAAGGAAAATTGTACATAACCAAAAGACAGCCACCCAACTTCTTTTTAGCAGAAGAGAAGTGCCATTAGAACTATGCTGTGCATTCTGATATCCAGCTCTTTGAAGTCCATGATCTTCAATGGCATTTCTGTAAGGAGGGATGGATTCCATATAATTAATTCATAAGTTCATGGAACCACAGTGGGAAATGTTGCCTGTTGAAATTCCTTTCCCAGAGTATAATGACTTGTGCTTTGAATTAAAAAACAAAACAAAACAAAAAACAACTACCACATAAACAGTTCAGTCAACACTAAAACCACTTAGTTTGGTTTTAGCTGTAAAAGGCTGAATGACAGGAAGTAAATCCTTTTTCTACATGTGATGATTCCAAAGTGGTTAATCGTCAGTCTGTTCAAAGGGCAAGAAACAAGAAGCAGGGCATTTAATTTAAAACTAACCTGTGCTGTATATGGTCCCTTAAGTTCTTGTCCTCATCCTTATCTTCAGTACCTCCATGTTCACCAGTATCTTTAGAAGTAGTTTCATGTGATAATTCATCAGCTATGGTATAAAAAGAATTAGGTAATTTTCTAAACCAGTCAAAGTTACTACTTATGCTAAAATATACTGATGCAAGATGTTAATTGCATGGCCTGGTCTTTGATCCAATATTACTTAAAATGTTTAATAAGAAGTTGAAAGAATACAGTTTTGGAATTAGAATTCAAATTGTTCTTGGAAAAGGGAACTGTAGTTTCAAAGTAGAGGATCTTAGAATTGACTCTTGATAAGAGAAGAATTCTGGATATCCTAAGTTAAGGCCAGAGAAAAGGAGGAGGGAAGACAATGAGAGGAGTTTATTTTAATTCACAGCTTCAAGCTAAACCAGTAAACGAAGAGAACAAATGATTTGTATTCCTTAACTGCATGTTGAAAATCAGCCATCAAAGTGACATCACACTCTACTTTTAAAACCTACCAAGAAGCAGCCAAAGCTTCTCTTTTTGGATTCTCCTCTAATCCCAGGACTTTGCCCCTTCCTATTATCTAATCCTTTTACCAATAGCCAAAGTAGGTTAATGAGTAAATGATTTATGATTCTTCTCCCCAAAATTTCATGCTGCAGGTAGCTTGGGGAATTTGTCCCAGGATGAGTCTTTTTATTTTTGGTGAGGATCTGTAACAAATTAATACATCTTTTATTTCAGAGATCTCTTGGTCTCAAAAGTCTGATTTAATACTTTGACCAGATAAGGATGAAAAGTGATGAGTCATCAGGGATAACAAATTTGGAATGAAAACAAAATCAACACTATGAAGTAAAATTTAAAAATGAAATAACGAGGTAACCATAAAGTTAAATATGCATTCAATTATTTTTGCATTATGTTATAATCATAAAATAAGCTGTTCTTCCTAGACTTATCATCTCCCTGTGTACAATTAGACATAAATAAAAGTCCATGAGAAACCAAAACATAAAAACAGCCTCAACATCTCTGATTGAGTCCTGTTCTGGTTTAATGGTACAAAATGCAGGATACTCATCATCTTGGGATAATTGGAAAATGAGAGAGAGAGAGAGAGAAAAGAGAGCCTTGAACTAGATTAAAAGAAATCAGAATTACTCAAAGCAAGAGAGCACTGAAGAGTGTATTAATGGCATTCAAGAAAATAAAGGACCCTCATAGATATAGTAATCAGTTGTTCCCCTTCTATATTCATGATAGAATGAGATGAAATGAATTTAAAATACAGAATAATGTGAATTTGGCTATTTATAAAACCCTCTACATCCAAAGTCAGGAAAGAATCTTGAACTAGATTAAAATAAATTGGAATTACTCAAAGCAAAGGAGCACTGAAGAGCGAATTAGCAATGTTGGAGACAATGAAGGGCCATCACAGGCTCTAGCAATCAGTTGTTCACCTTCCACAGAATGGATGATTGAAGAAAATTGTGGGAGCTCTGCTTGGGAGATGTTATCATGCACCATCTCATGGTCACTATCTCACATTTACCAAAGACTCTACAGATGGATTAATTCCTACCTCTGCCAACACTGTCCAATCGCAGGCCCTTTCCCTTCTTTCACTTCCAGGACTTACTACTGTGGCCACTGTATTTCTAATGGCCCTGGGAAGCTCCATCTATGGAGACCCATACTCCTACCACAAACTCTGGCTCTTCTAACACTGCTGTAAAACTGATAAATCTTTCCATCAGCATCTAGTTCCTAAATTCCTGTAACTTTTCCCTCAATGGAATGAGAGCAGTTGGATTGTCAGAATGAGAAAGAGTGAAAGAGAGAGGGAAGGAGAAAGAGAGAGAGAGAGAGAGAGAGAAATAAAAAACAAACAGAAGCAAAGTACCCTGTCATGATGCTCTTTCTTTCAGACAGGCTTCTTTCACACACTCCGCCTTCTCATCTTCCATTTGTGCCTCAACCTACTGCAATCCATCATTCCCCTCCCCCACACCAATGCAATGGCTCTAATCCTAGTCACCTAAAATGTCAAAGCCATGCATTTGGACATGCTTCAGTCTTTATCTTACTTGATTTATCTGTAGCATCTATAAATAGAATTTAGCACACATTCTTAAATGCTTTTACACTTATTATGTTATTTTATATTCACAGCAAAACTTGTAAAGCAGGAGTGCAGTTTTATAATTGGTCCCAAACGGTGCAGATTTATATGTAGTAGAAAAGGGGTTTGATTCCAGTCATTATGATTCCAGATTTGGGGCTTTTAAATTTTTGTACTCTGTATTCAAGTATACCTGCTCTGAAAAAGAATGCACACATAAATACAGAGTTGATGGATTCATAAGCTGAAAATAGTATCTAGACCAACAAATAAACATTATCATACCTGGAAGGCCCTCATGTCTCATATTAGTCACCATTGGACACAAGGGGCAGGCTTTCAAAGCCTGAACTCAGAAGCTTCACTACCTGTCACCAAGTGACGAACACTGCTGGCTCTTCTCAGACTGGCCCATGGCAGGGCAGTCTCCCTGCACTTCAGTTCTACCCCTACTCCCTCAACAATGGCCATCCTGTCCTCGGGTGTCCCAGGTCTCCTGCCTGTTGACTTTGGTCTGGACCTTTGCTCTCTGCCCAGCCCTAGTTGGATGGATCCTCTGCAGCCCACCTCACTTTGGATGCAGTTCAAACATTCCCTGCAATGGGTTCAGGCTTCTCCCAAGCACCTCGAGGCAACGTGCTGCACTGGATCCAGGTGATCAGGATCCTGCACCTGGCCCCGGCTGGTCTGGGAGCGAGTGTGGACAACACATGTTCTTTGCTACTCTCCCTGGCTTGCTTTCTCTTCATCTAGCTGTAGCTTCTAAACACTCTTGCTGTGCTCTTCCGATGAACTTCTGATGCTGTTGTGTGTCACCATGGATCTTTTTCTCATGCATTTTTCTCAATTATTCTCTTTACCCTAAAATCTTTCATTTTACTGCACACTGCCCTCCTTATACATACAGCCATTTGTAGAACAGTTTTTGGAACATCTTAGCTTAATTGTCCCACAGACACTTCAAGATCAACATGTCCTAGTAGAAATTTGAGGTCTTTCTTTTTGTATTATCAAAGTGGATGGTATGACCATTCAGAGTTGGGCAAATCAGAAACATAAAATCATCCAGGTCTCCCTGAATTTATCCCATAAATGCCACTTGAATCTGACTGTTCTTCCCTTGCCTCTTGCTGCTGTCTTAATGCAGTTGTTATTTTTGAAATGGTAATTTTCTAAGTCATCTAATTGCTTCCAATTTCATTCCTGTTCCAATTCATCATCCACACTGAAGCTGGAATTATCACAATAAAAAGATATCGAAGTGCAAGAAATTTATATTTAATAATCATTTCATGGCTTCACAGAGCTTTAGGATAGAGTCTGAAAACTTAACTTGGTGCCACACTCTTGACCTGGCCCCGCCTATGTCCTAGGCATATCTCTGCCATTTCTGCAGACCTTGCTGCCTCTCAGCCCTACTGAAGTTCTTGTTGTTTTCCTCCTGAATAATCTGTTCTTGCTTGCTAAGCCATGTAAATGCTTTTCTCTCTAATTTGCTCCTTGTTTTGATCTGGCTATTTTCTCAACGCTGGACCCCTCTGTTATAGCATCCAGCAAACAATATTATTTTAATTAGCTTACTTTATCTCTCCTCACATTACCCTGTAAGCAACTGGTAAATGGAGACGGGCTGTTCATTTCTGTGTTATCAACGCCTGGCATATTATCATATTAGTTAGATATTTACTAGTCACCATTTTAGCCCCCATCACTTCATACTAGAGCTGTCCAATGGGAAGAAATTATTGCTTCAGGACTGTCAATCTGGTAGCCACTTGCCACACATGTTCATGAATTGTGACTGGTGTGACTAAGGAACTGCATTTTTAATTTCTTTAAATTAATATAAATGTTCACATGTGCTTAGTGGCTACCACGTTGGACAACACAACTCTACACTATAATCCTTTGGGTTTTTGTCTATAATTTCCACTACAATCTTTGGAGGCATGACCATCTCTCTTTTATCAGTCTATCACCAATGCCTAGCACAATGTCTGGCACTTAGTAAGCATGGATATAAATTAAATGAATACGTCAATGAACAAAGTATTTTAGAAGAATACCCTTTCATCTGTCTAAAATAGTTTAGGTAGTCTCTTGCTTCAGATAAAGGAGAAAATTGGCAAAATGATCTTTTAAAAGTCTTTCAAATTTCAAATTCTAGGATTCTAAGAAAGAAAAATCTAAAGGTATCAAAGAATAATATTTTATTAACTTTACATATTTGAATATGGAAACTACAGATGGATCTTTCAAAGTTGTGGAATTCTTTGCACACTCAATTTTAACCCAAACTAGTAAGACCTATAAAATTAATATCTTCATTTATACTAGTTTTTATGGTTTAGATGGCCTTACTCTATCACTTGGCTCAATTTACTTCAAACTTAGAAATATTAAGACAGTATTAGAAATATATGATTATAAAAATCACACTGTGCTAAAACTTCTGACTTAGATGAATAAGATTGTTTATGTATATATGAGCATAGAATTTAACAAAGGAGAAACTCTGCCTGGAGTGACAGAGAAAGAACATTTTTAAGGCGATATAAATGAAGGGCTTAAAATTAAAAAATCAAACTATTTAAATGCTTATATTAGCTTTTAAAATTCTCCAGAATCATGCAATTTTGATGAGAAATGGTAAGAACTCAAACTGGATTTCTTTTAAAATTCTTTCCAATTATTGTTTTATGTTTGAAACACTCAATGATGCTTCCTATGGAGCCCCAAAAGGTGGTGAACCTTCAGGGACCCTTTCACTAAGAGGTCTATGTGTGATTTTCTAAAAACTTGCTATATCCACTTTTAGTTCAGATGGATCCTGGTGCTCAGGACCCTGTTCTTCCACCAGATCTCAGCTAGTCCTCGCATATCCACTGGGTAGAAGTGGGGAGATGGATGAACAAGCAGAATGATCACCACTCAGCATGGCTTCTACGCCCCAGTGTAGAGAGAAGAAGCTTCTTCTGCTTTGAAATGATGGGAAGAATCTAGTTTAAACTACTGCACTCAACAGCTGAAGTCATATCTATTTGGTTTTTAAATTTTATTTTAGTACACAATGAAAACAATATCTTAAATTACACAAACTAAAAATAAGGATGAGTAGGTTCTTGGATAAGTCAAGGACTCATGCTTTAAATTCCCTTCTATAGATAAAGGCATTGAAGGAGATGAATTCTTAGATCTCTCCTATCTCTCAGTGCTGTGGTAGTAATAAAAAAAAATGACAGATCATTTGTTAAAGGACAGTTTTTTATTTAAAAATAATTTAATTTTTAAAAAATTTTTGGGGGTATTGAGGATTGAACCCAGGGGGGCACTTAACCACTGATACACATTTCCAACCTTTTTTATATTTTATTTTGGGACAGACTCTCCCTAAGTTGCTGGGACTGACTTTGAACTTGCATTCTCCTGCCTCAGTCTCCCTGGCCATTGAGATTATAGGATTGCACCACTGTGTCCGGATAAACGACAGTTTCTTAAATATCTAAAATCAAGATTGTTAAACAAATGTAAAAATGAACTTGTATCAAATAATTTAATTATTCAATTAATGAAGGGACTGCTAAGATGTTACAACCAGTACAAATGAGGATCTGTATAATGGACACATTTATAGGCAATCAGGAATGTTGATAACAGATGAAAATACTGGTTAGTATCTATATAATAATGTAATATTTGGAATAATCTTTTTTAGAGTATGGAAAATGTGTCCCTATTGAATAATACTCATTTGCATTTCTATGGACAAGAATCACTGGATTAGTATCACTTCCCTACAACTTATGGAGTTATAGAAAAGTCAAGTCAAAGCCAATGAAAGATATGAACTCCAATGGAATCATAATACCTCAAGGTGTCCTATAGAAATTGAATATTTTCCTTCATTTGTGGAGGCTGGAGCAAACTCAGGCTTGGGTTAAAGGTAGTCAAACCCATGTATTAGACCCAGCAAAGGCATAGCAACACATAATCCAGGGCAACCACAGATATGTGGCTGGGGAGGGTGGGTTAAGTGGAGGGGAAGGGAGAGTGAGTGAGGACAGGGAGGGAACTAGGGAGACAATCCTTTCTACTGAAAGGATATCCAGTCATTTTTTGTTCATTTAAAGTTTTTCATACTTTTTTCCTGAGGTATTTACTACTTGCTTATTATCAATTCAGATTCAATCCAAAATGCTTAACACAAATTTCATTTAATATCCTTGACAAACAATGAGATATTCTATTGTACATGTTGCAAAGCTGAGGTTTAAAACAAAGAAGTAAGCCAGGGGTGGTGGCATCAAGAAGTAAGCCAGGGGTGGTGGAATCCTTCTATAGCCCCAGATACTCGGGATATTGAACGATTGAGCCCAGTAGTTTGAGAACAGCCTGGGCAAAAATAAAACAAAACAAAACCCCTGAAACCTCATCTCAAACAAAACCCAAATTAATCAAATAAACAAAAGGTAAAATAAAACAAATAAAAAGCTTTCCTAAGCTCAGATGCCTCATAAACAGGAAAGCCAAGGTTCAAGAACATGTGCTTTTACTTAGAAGCATGCAATTTTTGGAAAAAAGTAATATGTTTATTTCGAAGATGAGGAACAGTTACATAAATCATGAATTTTGGCAAAAATATTGAACCCTACTCTGTAAGCCAACTGATACCTGCTCCTACTAGTTAATATGTGATTTGAGAAAGGCTGTCACCAGATCCTCCTTACAGCACGGATGCAGTTTATGTCTAACCCTGGAGTGACCCACCATCATGTAGTAGGTGGCCACAAAGAGCTTCTGCCCACACACAGGTCTCATAAAGGTGACTCCACCATGGGAGCTGCAGGCGTGAGATTCCTGCAGTGGGCTTGGTGTTCTCATCTAGTTCCAGGATGGATCTGGGGTGCTGGACGCTAACAGCAAAGGCAAGAGGCAAATATCCTCAGCGCGGTAAGTCTTTGATAGGCTGAAATGGATTCCTTCTACTCACAATTTTATTCACTGAATCAGTCAAAGAACAAATAAAACCAAGAGTTTTGATTGCATGGAATTCTACTTCGCAATTAGAAACCATATTATGGCCATTGAAAGTAAATGGATGGCAATGGAAGAAATCATGCTGAGTGAAGTGAGCCAAACCCATACCCAGAGACTCAAAAGTTGAATATTTTCCTTCATTTGTGGAGGCTGGAGCAAACTCAGGCTTGGGTGAAAGGTAGTCAAACTCATGTATTAGACCCAGCAAAGGCATAGCAACACATAATCCAGGGCAACCACAGATATGTGGCTTGGGGGGGGGGTTAAGTGGAGGGGAAGGGAGAGTGAGTGAGGACAGGGAGGGAACTAGGGAGACAATCAACAGTGTAGGATACTCTTTACACCTGTGAGAATCCAAATAATACTTTTAAATAATTTAATTCTGGAAAATTCACAATCGAAAAATTTATATCACTTGTAGGGGTGAAATATAGAAGAATCAAGAGATGGGTGTGGGCCATGTGGGGGTAATTCTGATTTAAGAAATGTGTATCATATTATTGCTTTATATGCATGTATGATTGTACAATAACTCAACTCCTTAATAAGACTTTTAAAAAAGAATGTAAAAAATAAAATTAAATAAAGCTAGAACGAAATAAAAGCGTGGGGAAAGGAGGGGATTCCATCAAAATAGAAGCAAAATCAGTGAACTAGAGGAAGGAACAGAGGGGAAGGGAAGAGGGTTGGGCAAAGGGAAGAACTGCAGGATGAAATTGGCCAAATTAAACTATGAATATCTCTCAGTGAATTCCACCTGTATGCATATCTACAAAGCAGCAATTAAAAAATAACGAATAAATGGAAAGAAGAGTAGAAGAGGAGAGGAAGAGGAACAGTGGAGGGAGGAGAGAAGGGAAAGTAGTAGTACTGGGGCCTGAAATGGAGCAAGTTATATTCCATGCCTATATGATTTTGCCAAAATCAACCTCAATATCAGGTTTAACTATAATGCCCTATTAAAAACATTTTCAAAAGAGTGTAAAAAAAAGGTGTCTGACTTACCTATGATATCATTCATGCGACTCATTGAGCAAGCATCTGAAATATCTAATAAAATGACAAAATCAAATGCAGAAATGTGAACAGGAACTTCTTTGGAAGCTGTAGGGTCGACAGCCAGTGTGGATATCTGTGTTTTCTTTGATTCCAATTCCTTGAGGATTCTATTGCAGCCCGTAAGAGCTTCCTCCAGAAGGTGTGCTTGGTTTACTGTCATTGGAAAACCATCAAGGATCCAGCCTTGATTTATGGGTATCTCTCTAAATTGAAGCAGAACAATGCATTAACATTTTAATAGATACAAGTACTTTATAAGTAATAATACAACAATCCTTGCTTTTGTCCTTCTTTCAGTTCTACAATAACATTCTACTGCAAGCATTTCATTACTATACATGCTAATATCATTCCCTTGCTTAAAATCCTTTTGTGGTTCCCTGCTGCTCTCCAATTTGACTCCAGAGAATTTCACATGGTACTTAAATTCAACTGGCCACAATCTAACTTCTATATAACTTTCTTTCATAATTTTGAATGTTTACTTCAAATAAACTCATCTCCTCATGAGTACGTGTGAATTCCATTTCCTAGCTTGTGTTCATAAGCTGTTTTGTTTTTGCACCTCAGTTTCCCCATCTGTACAGTGGGTGATATAACATCCCTCACGGGGTGATTGTGAGGATGAAATGAAATAATAATAAATAAGCCCAACACAGGGTTTAGCACATACTGGACACTCACACTGCCAACCTGAGAGCTCTCCTTACCTTACTGCCTCCTGCATGAATTCACAAAAGCCTGATCTCAACTCCTGTAACTCTCCTTCATTTACTCATACAAGAAAAATATTATCAATTTTGAAAATTCAAGTGAGTATTTTTTTAAAAAATTCAATTAGGTTATAAGTTAGTGAAGGATAAGAAGCAGTTCCTGGATTTTTCCACTCAGCACAATGTTTTCTATAGAGAATTCCAAGAATTATTACTTTAGTTTGAAATTGGAAAATAATGTGAAAATCTCATCAACTTCCACTTTGTTCTTCTAGGACCCTAAATTAAAGAAAATTGAGGTTTGGTCTTTGGTTTCGTTGAATGCATATTAAACAGCAGAATCCCCTTTCCAGAGCTTTCTCGGTCTTGGTGCTTGCTTGTGATCCTTCTGACCACTTGACAAGGAAGAAGGCAAAATCTAAGGTTTGGAGATCTCATTACCTGTTCAAAGGTGTAAAAATGCAAATAACTCAAAGTCCAGTGATCCTTGCACAGTATCAAACGTCCTTCAAGTCACTGCCTGTGTTTTCCTTGTTAGGTAATTAAGAGCAGGAACAGAATGCATTTGCCTTTTATGTCAGATTTCAGAGTGTGGTAAAGCATTTTGCAATAATTAGATTTATTGATTCGTTGGCCTACGCTGGAGAGGAGAATTTCCTTGTGTACCTTTCCAGGGCCACAGCCTCAGTCTGAGGAGCCTCCTCTGAGAGAGGAGGTCAACTCCTCACAATTTCAGTTCTGCAGTGGGCACACTAGATGCTGGGGAGTCAGGGACCTGGCCTTTGACTAAGATTGTACCACCAGCCAGATGTGTAATGGAGTACCTCAGGTCCCTGTCTTCACTGGACCAGATCAAAGGAGTTCAAGTTGGTGACCACCCTCTAAGGGTTCTGCCGGGCAGCGAGATGGTGGTGGTGGAGGATGATGGAGTTAAGTCAGTGGGCATAGGTCCTCCCACTCTACTGAAATCTAAGTGAAGTTCTGCTTCATGTTTGATGCTTTTCATATCTATTTTCTCCTTGAGCAGAAAATTCCATGGGTGAAATTATGTCAGTTCTGAGAAATCTTATAACTATTAGAATGAAGCCCCTCTAGCTCTGATGGCAGCCCTGTGGTTCAATTTCTAGATACATCGTACCTGAGAAGCAACTTAAATCTGCAATGTAGCTTTTTAAGAAAATAGTAAGGAGGACTTTTCTCCAGATACATAGCAAACCTCCTCTAATATCTCCTTCCTTGCTTGTCCTCGTGCTTCCTGCTTAGCACAGCTAACCCATTCCGTTTCCTCCCCCATTCTAAGCTAGCCAACACTTTCACAGGTGCCTACTGAACTCTTTTTTTCCATCCTGTTTGGCTTCATTTCTTTATTATATGCAACAACTAAGCTCCAATGGCCTCTTTTAATTCCTCTCTTTTCCTTTTTAACAAAGGAAGGCTGAGACAGCTTCCTCCCTGGAAAGGAGTACAAAGAGTTTCCAAAATGACAGGCTACTTTGATATTTGTTTCTTCTTCCCCTCCCACAGGGCATCTCTGTGCAGTGAGTGCATACACACAGAGAGCTATGCAGATGTTCTGGCCAGTGCCCCCACTGCCTCCCTGCCCCGCACTGTCTCCAGTCTTTGGATCCCTGGCCCAGCTCCTAACCTCTCTTCCTGAAACACAGAATGGGGAAGTGCACTTGCCTGTGGCCACACAGATATGATCTCTTCGCTCTATAGTCTGTCCTTAAGCTTTTCCAATTAGCCCATCTCCCTGAATTCCCCAAGGGTAATAACCTGGCCTATATTCACATCTGGGTAAAAAATTCAAGGTTGGTAGAGGGGAGGAAGCAAAATGTAAGCATGCAAACCTATGCCAATATGCTTACTTTTGCCTTAATGTAAACTTTAATATCACTAGATATTAAAAACAAAAAAAATCTAGATTACTATGTTATTCTTGATGTACTTTTGTGCGCTAAAGAAAATAGTAAATAGGTGAAGAAAAAACATAATACATACTTAATAGCATTTACCATGATGTCAACTAGCAACATGTCTGGAATGCTCTTTCCTTTCTTCAGCAACTGTTCTGATTTTGCACCAAGCTGAGCACGCACAGAGAGCTGTGAAAAAAAAAAAAAAAGACAAATGGAAGAGTACACCTAATGTAAAAGTCAGATTCAAAATGTCTGGAGAGAAAAAGCACCTAAATGGCCATGTTCCCTGAGCATTAGCTGAGTTCTGGTGTCAGGGAAGCATTTAAGGAACATTTGCATGTAGGATTTGAGACTCTTCTTTTGGGGCGCCCTCCCTTCCAGTACCTTCCTCTTTAATATTTAACTGCTCTGGCATCCTGAACACCACCCACCGACACTTTCATTCAGAAAGCTGGAGCTTCCTAAACAAGCTCTAGTCACTCACACCATGCAGAACGGGGTCTGCCCTCTGGGGAAATGCTCATCCACCTGGCTCTTGCCCAGGGCAGTTCTCTTTTTCTCACTGACCAAACTGCAGATATTTTCAGCCTCATTTTGTTGCTTGTGGGCTGCTTTGTTTTTTTCTGTTTGTGTTTGGTCTGAACATTATTAGTTTTATAGTTCAGCACATAAAATCTTTATTTGTAGGAATGTTCGTTAATACAAGCTACTTGAAATCAATAGAACAGAGATTTCCATAGAGTCTACTAACTCAGGCACCAGAATCAGGGTTATACATCCAATGACATTATGTCATTCAATACCCTTTTATGTCAAATAGCTCAGAGATTCTTCAATCTCTGTCATCTAACATCATCCCTAACTGCTCTGATGGCCAGATCTCTTTCTGCCTAACGGCTGTTGCCCAGTGCCCATCTATTCGTTTTGCCTGGAACGTTTCTTTGGATCCAGTTGGTTGATTCTCTCACCTCTTTCCATTTGCCTGGATCTTATTTTGTCAAGGAGCCTCCCCCCATTTAGTGCAGTGACCTCCCCCTTTTCCCTTGCCCCATGGCATGTGTTTCTGATGCCCCCTGCTCTGTTCTACTCTTTATCTCCTCTTGACACTTATTACCATCTAGCATGATATATGGCCCATTTATTTATGGTTTATGCTTTTTTATCTGTCTCCCTCTATTAGAATGTGAACTCCACAGGGCAAAGAACTCTATCTTTTTTTTCACTGATAATGTTCCAAATAATTAAAACAGTACACAGAAAAAATGTGTGTTTTTTGAATTGAATTGGACATGGAATTTGGGGTATTTGTAAATCAATAAATGTAATTATAAAAATAAACTGAATTTTTTCTGCTCATTGTTATTGGGAATACACAGCATGAAAAGCTTAAGGCTCCCATTTACTGCTTTTCCTAAACCTGTTTACTTCCCCATCAGGGATCAAGTTTATAGTTTGGTGTATACCCTTCCAATTTTTTCTATCTTTAATCAGTTATGAAATCTAAAATATTATACTATTATTTTGTATAATGAAATGCGTAATGAAAGTAATCAAAGGTAATAAAAGTAAAATAAGTGAAATCCCACTCAATTAATTTGTTCTTTTTTTTTTTTTTGGTGATAAAAAAATGCTTCCACTGGGGCTGCAGTGGTGGCTCAGTAGTTACGGAGCTTACCTGGCATATGTGAGGATGTGGATTCCAACCCCAGCACCATGTACACAACTAAGTGTCAGAGAATGAAAGTCACATGAAAAACTAAATAAAATTGATTCTCTCTTACTCTCTCACTGTCCCTCTCTCTATAATAAAAAGCATGCTTCCATACATAGAAAAGCAACAATATCAAGTGAATTGTTGTCAACATTTTTGGGAGGATTAATAAGTTCATAGATTTATCAACAGGTTAAGGATAAATTCTGAAAAAATCCCTTAAAAGTAAAAAGTGCATAAAAGGAAATTTAGTCATAAATTAAGGGGTAAGGGAAATCATCCCACAATAAATTTGTCATAAGACTAAAATTTAAAGAGGCACATATATAGTTTTTTATCTGACAAAACTGAATAGAAATTTCCATTGCTGATATAAAGAATATTAGGGTCTATAAAAATGTTTATAAAATATCAAGTAAATACAAATTAGCTTATACCTTATCACCCGATTTAACTTAAAAGCAAAGAAAATATTTCTTTTTTATCCCATTTGCAAATACACCAAAAAAATCATGAATTGTAACACATGTGAATATATTAGTAGCCAAATTAGATTAGAATCCTTACTGTGGAGAAATTGTCACTGAACTTGTCCTCTTCAACATTTGGTGTTTTCTGAGCCTCAGTACCTAGTACAGGAAGAATAATAAGAATGAAGTTTCAGTATTTACCTCTCATAGCCATGTGAGTACTTGACCCTCTATGCTTTTGGGTGCAGGGTTGTCAGAGGCAGGTATGCCTGAGATACTCAGTGGAAGAATGCAGTAGAAAAATCACCGCATGGCTTTTGCTCTCCTAGTACAAATTTAGAATTCATGTGTCCCAGACAACATGCACAATGTCCTATTTATAGGATGACTTATATATGCAAAAGATTCTGTTGCCTCAGTGTCTTATTTGAAGGCAGTCTGCTTTTGTTAAAGATAATAAAGGATATGTCAGTTCTTGATTATTATTTCCAACCTATTTTAATGAACTTGTATCAATTTTGTTGAAATATTTGTAGAAGTGAAAACTTAGGACTTCAGATGTTTGCCTGCCTGCCTTCCTTCCTTCCTTCATTCCTTCCTTCCTTCTTCTATGACTTAAGCTCTTAACAATATCACTAGAAATACTTTAGCACAACTGGAGTTTTCTTCTCAGAAAACAGGACAAATTTCTTTCAAAACTTCATTAAAATGCTAATTCACTGTATTTTTATTTTCCTGGATGATCATGCCATAGGTAAAAAAATACGTTTTAAAATAGACAATTCTAGAAGTTAGAGGAGTTTTAGTTAAATTCTATGGAAAAAAATTCAGTTCATTTATAACTAATTTGACTTCCATGATAAAATATATCATAAACTACCTATAACAATTTTAAGTCAATTAAAATTATCTTTTTAAAAATAAAATAATTGGGTTAGGGATGTGTTCCAATGGTAGAGCATTTATCCAGTATAGGTGAGGCCCCAGATCCAATCCCCAGCACCACAAACATAAATACACTTTTTAAAAAGAAATAAAATAACTGGAGGAAGGAACTGACAATATCCGTTAAAAAATGGAAAATCCACCATTGTGGGGGACTTGCATGCTCATAGTAAATCTACAGAGTGTTCAGTGGAGACAGCATAACAATAACACAGAAGGGTCTAAGCTTTATGCTAGAATATGAGGAAACTATTGAACATGGCAAAGCCTTCACTAACACAAATAGAACAAAATCTTAAATTTGTTTTCCTTCAATAGTTCTGTAAAGGATCTGAAGGACTTATGCCCAGATCCCAAGGGACATCACTTTTGTTAGGCTTGAGAAGCTTGGTTCTGTGATTTTATCCAAGATGGAAAATAAGCTTGGCTTTTTCAAAGCAACTGCTGTCCATGTGGGTTGAAGAGACCAGGACCTGAAGCTCCCTGAGTATATCGCAAAGCAGCAGCACAGAGCAGCCCAACAACACTCACACAGACCTGAGAAGAAACAACTGAGATGCCAGTTAGGGGTGAGGGATGCTGGCTACTAGCACACCAGTAACAAAATGGGACGGCCATTTGAAGAAGGAGAGTAAAAAGAGTCCATTGCGATTTTCATCTTTATCCTCAGTTGTACAGAAGTGTTACCTTGGTCTCACTGTCAAAGGGCCACTTAGAAAACTATGAGACTCTCCTCTTCTCCCTTTCCCTGAAAGCATGGGTGTGCTTACACATATGGGCTCTTACTGCATATGCGTCTCTAATGTAAATGGCAGATGGTTTGTTTTGACATTTACTTACTAGGTATAGCTTCACCTTCTGTTTTTGGTAATGCGTCAGTTGAAACTAGATCAGTTGAAGACATGTTTTGTGGATCCTTCAATAAGAAAAAAAACACACACACACAGAGATTTTAACATGGTTATATTTTCATAATCTTCTTGATTTTATTTCTATAAGTAAGTTTTGAGAATATACTATTTTATCTACAACATTAATGATAGTAAAGAGAATTAAGGTTTAATTCCTAAATGATGATTTATAGAAACAAACAAAATTTGATGATAATTGCACATTTAGAAATCCACACTAACCTATGGTATGACCCATCTTTTGAATTCAATTTCTATGTAAAATATAGCAACTGGTATTTTGAAAATTACTGGAGCCAGAGAAAAATGTGGAATTTATGGGAAACCATCATAAAAGAAATAACCCTAGAAATATCAGTCAAAGTCATAGGAAAATAAAAATGTACATTATTAATCTATTGGTTAAATAAAAATAGTACACAACATGGAAGAAGAAATAGCTTTACGATGAAGCAAACTTCTCATAGTTATTTTGAGAATTCATAGTTAAATGCTATTTATTTTGCAGCCCATGCAAATGATTTAGATTCTCTGCTAGTTTATTCAATTGCCAAGACAGTAGAAGACAGGAGAAAGAGAATTTAAAATCTGGACCCCAACCACAGACTAGCCATCCTCAAGCCTTCTTTCCCTAAAAAACAAGTTCATATTTAGGGTCTCTATCTATTGTCACTTCTGTAAAACAAGAGTACTGGGCTGTATTGATGATTTTAAAAGTGGGACTGATTTCTTCTGTCTCTACCAACCTCCAAGAATCTTCATGCAACAATGTAAAGAAACACAATGCTGATGGGAATACAATGCAAGCAAACAATGGGAATGTAATACAGGTAAACCAAACGGAGAGCACATCCCACCCTCCCTGAAACTGAGATCTGCTAGTCTAGGTCATGAGTCAGCACACTGTGGCTGTGGACCAATTAATCTAGATGACTTTTTATGTGGTTGCTGGACAATACTCAAGCAGCCTAGCACTGTGAACCTGGAAATCACGTAGGGGTCTCTCTCTAACCTCTCTATGGGGCTCCAGCACCTGCCTTGTCCACCTCCCAGAGCCAGCACTGGTCTTAATCTATATGTTTGGGACCCTGATGTTGGCAACTACCAGGCACTGAGTGGTAGAATCATAGTCTAGGAGTTAGGGATTTTTTTGAGTTCCCCAAAAAGATTCATATGCCATCCTCCCAATCCCCACAAACAAGTCTCTCTACCCACCCACACCCCCACTTACCAGCTAGTGGCCTCTTCCCTTGGGTAGTGTTTCCATCGTGTGGTCATTGAGCACAAAGTGAGCACTCTACTATGGATGGTCCATACAGGGATAACAGTGTGTGTGGGATAGGCAAGAGTTCTCTCTTTCATTATATAAATATCCATATAATATCCTCAATTTTGTGTCTTTGTGAACTTACTCTCTGGGGACTTTACTGAAAAGAGCTCTGGTATAGAAGACCTTTAGAATCCCATTCAACTTCATAGCTCTAGAGTAGTAAGTGCAAAAAGGAAAACTAATATCACACTTGCCTGGTTTTCTTTATTGTCTTCCTGTAGAATGGGTGGAGCCTGTCCTTCTTCTTCCTTCTGAATCAGCGGGGCCTCTCTGGCACTTTCATTGTTATAAAATGCTTGGATAGCTTCTTGGACAAGAGTGTCAATAGAAAGTACCTGAATGGGAAATTCTAAAGTACAAAAGATAATTTTATCAGATTTTCACTTGGGAAATAGATATCATTGCCCTTGTGTTCTGGCTTCACCCACACACTGCTTTTAGCCACCCTTAGAACTGTCTTTCTGATTATACTGCTTTATTTACTGTGGTAACTTCACATAACATAAGTGCAACTTAGTAGCACTTAGACATTCATAATATTGGGCACCCATCACGCTTACCTTGTTACAGAAAATTTTCATCAACCCAGAAGGACACCAATACCCACTGGTAACTGCTAATTCAGTTTCTGCCTCTATAGATTTGCCTGTTTTGGATATTTCATAGAAATGAAATCATAGATTATACGATCTTTTGTGTCTGGCTTATTTTACTAGGCATAATGTTGTCAAGATTTATCCATGCTATAGCATGTTGTCAATACTTCAATCATCTTTATGATTGAATTATGACCTATATGATAAATTACATGATCACACTATTATAACATCTTTGAAGTCAGATTTCATAATATATCAGCAGAGCTTGAATTATGTTTTCTACAGATAAGGACATTTGGCACTATACTCAATATAAATGGAACCCTCTAAGGAAGGGGGGAAAAAAGGAATTCTACCTTTCTGTAGAGCCTTTAGAATGGCAGTTTTTCCACTAAGTGTTTTCCCCAACAAGCATCCTTTAATAGCTAATGAAGGTAATTCGGGTTCTGCTGATTCAACTTGAGGAAGAAGAGATTTTTCAATTAATCTGTGAAGCACATGGCCCAATATGCAATTGTTGGAGGGTGGTAAGTTATCAACCATCTCTTCTGGTAAGGCCCACTCTCCAACCATGTTCTGCAAAATAACAAATTGTTACGCCTTTAAGAGAAGCATTCTTGGGCCAGGGATGGTAGCACATGCCTGTAATCCCAACATCTCAGGAGGCTGAGACAGGAGGATTACAAGTTAAAAGCCAGGCTCAGCAATGAAATGAGACCTTAAACATCATAGTGAAGTTCTGCTCAAAATAAAAGTATAAAATGGGCTAGGGATATGGCTCGGTGATGTGGACCCTGGGTTCAATCCCTATTATAAAAAACTTAAGAGAGAGAAGCATATGTGGTGGAATTTAAGCATAAAAGAACATTAAATATTTAAAGCAAATCCAAATTACAGCAAGATAAAATCTAATTGATACTTTAATTATATTAGTTAACTGTGATAACTCAATAATGCTGTCATTAGTAGAAAATTGAACTCACTACATAGAAACAACAGTGACAACAACAACTACAAAAACCCTAAAAAAAATCCTTAGGAGTTGAAGGAAGATGGTGACCAGCAGGAGAGCTGCATGTAGAATTTCTCCATGAAGCAAGATGCCAATGGAGGGAGCAGTGCCTTTCTGTGAGGTGTGTGAATGGCAAAGTTTTGCTGAAACTCGTTAGTAGACCCAAAGGAAAACTAGAGACTGGGAGGCTCAGATATAATAAGCAAGGAAGAAAAACCACATAGGGTCCAAGCAGCTGTGCCTGCAAGGACCACCATACACTGGTTGCACTGTTTGGTGAAGGAGAAGGGAAGAAGACAAACAAATACAGGAGGGACAAGTGACACAGAGAATCCTGCTATCAGACGGGTTCCCACTCCTCAGTTGAACCCAGGGTCTGCATTAGTCCACATAATTTACATGTGATGTGCCTCCAAATTGGCTGTGGTGAGCTGGAGAGATCACCATCTTGAGAAGGAGGGAAGTTCAGGCAGCTGCTCTAGGAAGCCACAAATTTGAGTCAGAGGCTGCCCCATGTGTAGCACCATCAGCTGCTGACTGCCTCAGCAGTCCAATAATCTGACTGCTTCAGGCCCCATGTGTTCAGGGCAGAGAAGTTCCCAGGAGCCGTGTGTGTTCTATGCAGGAGTGCCTCTCAGGTACCACAAATTTGGGGTAGAGATGAATACAAAAGCCATGTATTTTGGGGTAGGGAGGGCCTCAGGACCACAGAATTCCAGGCAGCATCTGTCCCAGGTGCCAGTAGTTCAGGATGCCCATGGCCATACGATCAGCAAACTCTCCTTGTAGCTGCCCTGGGATCCACAATATTGCCAGCGGCTGCTGGGGCCCTGGCTGAAGTGAGACAGGGGTCTGGGCAGGTAGTCACAAAAGTGCCCAGGTTCTCAAACCATGTAAGCCAAAAGGTAGTATTCACAGGTAACAGTGGCAGTGAAGGTCTGCACCCACTCAGTATGACAAGAATACTGGGAAGATTCCTGGGAATCTGGCTTTTAGCTGAGAACAGCAAACGGTAGACCGTCCTGCAACCTCATCCTGAAAGTGCCTCCATCCAGGAATCAGATGTGCTCATCAACCCTCACTGTCTATTTGACCTCCTCAGTGGAAATAACCCGTAATCCTACCAACTTTCCATTAAGATGTTCTTTGTTTTGTTTTGATTTCTCTCTTTTGTTTGCTTTTTGATTCTTGCTTTGCTAATTTTGCTGTGGTTTGTTTTTGTGTTCTTGCAGACCAGCACATTTTGTTTTGTGCTGTATAGCCTCACAGAGGTAAGCTTCACTGCTATCCTCTTCTTTGCTTTCTTCTGGAAACAAACATTATTCCTCTCTCTTTCACCCTCCCCTAGTCATTACCTCAGTCTTTTCCTCTTTTTTCTTTTTTTAATTAGAATATCCTACATCATCTCTACTCTCTTGCTGCTCTCTCTCCAAATTCACAAGTTCCTCTCTACTTTCCTATTACATGTCCTTTGCTCTAAAGTCTATTTTTCCTTACCTAGGAATCTAAAGTGAATGCAAAACTTGAAAGTGGATGCTTTCTTTTAAATCAGGTATAGTTCCAACAGCTATAGTCTGGTGGAAGATAGTTGCTAAGCCTATTCCTCTCACAGATGGTAATTAACATTGTAACAGTTACAGATGGATAAAACGAATCAGTTTAATGCCATCTGTTGTATGCATTGGCTGTACATATTGTTTGTTTTATCTTGTCTCCTGAGATATTACAAATTTTAAAGGATAATAAAAATTCATGGATTGGGGAGCAGGTCGTTGAACTGTACCATTCAAATTGTACCCCAACCCAAAGAAGTGAAGAAATAAAATTTCCACAACCCATCAACAAAGTGCCAAAGTGAAATAACCAGTGAGAGATCTCAGGCCCCATTCCCTCACACCAAAAATGAGGAAAAAAGGGAAACAATTTTCTTCCTTAAACCTACAATTCCCTGGCCAAGAAGTCCATAGATAGGAACCTGGATGAAAACTTAGAAGAAAGTAACAACATGATTATTATAATGACCAAGGAATTAAAAGAAGATTTAAAGAAAGAAATAAAAAAGCAATTAAAGGAGCTGAGACACTATTTTAATAAAGAATAACTGAAAAAACCCATAGCAGAACTCTTAGAATTGAAAGACAATCAACCAAATTAAAAGTTCAATGGAAGATATTAATATCAGAGTAAACTCATTAAAAGATGGAACTTCAGCTCTTGAAGAAAGAACACTGGATAATGATGACATGCTGAGTAATCTTAAGTGCATGGAGGATAGACAAGAAAGAAAAAAAAACTTACTGATCATGATCAGAATTTCCAAGAAGCACGCCCTGAAATCAGAAGAAATAACCTGAGAGTATTTGGGATAGGGGAGAACATTGAGAAACAAATAGTGAGATTAGCAAAGAAAATTTCCCTCACACCAGATGTTCACTTTCAAGAGGCCTATAGGGCACCAAATAGACCTAATCGAATGAGAACTCAGCAAGACACATTATATTCAAAATAAATAATATAGAAAACAAGGAAAGAATATTAAAAGCAGTAAGAGAAAAACACCAAATCACATTCAGAGGCAAACAAATGAGATTCACTGTGGCTTTGTCAAATGAGGCCAAAAAGGTGAGGAGAGTGTGGAATGAAAAATTTTCAAGCATTGCAATAAAATTGTCAGTAACAATACTATATCAAGCAAAATTCACCTTCAAATTTGATGTGGAAATAAAAAGTTTCTCTGATAAGAGCAAGCTAGCAACATACATGAACACAAAACCAGTTCTACAGAGAATACTCAAAGATAAACTTCAAACAGAGGAACAAGCAAATAATTCCCAAAGCCCACAATCAGAGGAAAGTCAATAAAAGAATAACACACTAAAAGATATCCAAGATGGCACATCAAAGTCACAATGTAAGAGATCCAAAACTACATATCTATTCTAACGCTGAATATGAACAGATTCAGTGCACCAATCAAAAGGCACAGATTAGCAGACTGGATCAAAAAACAAAATATAACAATATGCTGCTTATAGGAGACTCACTTCACAGCCAAAGACAGCCACAGATTGAAGGTAAAAGGTTGGAAAAATAACTACCACACTTATGGCCCAAAAAAGCAGCCAGTGTCACAATATTCATATGAGAAAAGGTAGTTTTTGACCAAAAATTAGGTCAGATGAGACAAAAAAGACCACTACATCTTAGTTAAGGGAATGCTACATCAAGAAGATGCAATTATAGTTAACATTTGTACACCAAATCCTTTGCTCCCAAATATATTGAAAAATGACTCTATGACATTAAACCATGTATAGATAAGAACACAATAATATTGGGAGACTTTAATACACCTTTTTCACCAATAGACAGATCATCAAAACAAAAAATCAACAAAGAAGTCTCAAGCATAAACAATTCTATAAATCAAAATAATAGATATCTAGGCAATATTCCATTCCAAATCAGGTGAATTTACCTTCTTTTCATCAGTGTATGAATCGTTTTTCAAAATAGATCATATCTTAGCTTATATAAAAAAGTTGATATAATCCCATGTATCCTACCAGACCACAATGATGTGATCCTAGCAATTAACAGCAAGATAAACAATAGAAAGCATATAAATACATGGAGATTGAATAATACCCTCTTAAATGAAGAACGGACCAAATAGGAAATGAGAACAGAAATTTTAAAAATTCTTGAAATTAATAAAAATGAAAGCACAGCATATTGTAACCCCTGGGGCAGTATGACATCATTCTTAAGAGAGAAATGTTTAGCACTGAGTGCCTTCATCAAAAATCAGGAGAGAGGCCAAAGAAATAAACTTATGTTATATCTCAAATTTTTACAAAAAGAACAATCCAATCTCAAATCCAGTAGAAGACAGTAAATAGCCAAGATCAGAGCCAAAATCAATAAAATTGAGAATAAAAAAAATACAAAGAACTAATGAAAGGAGAAGTTGCTTCTTTTAATAAAATTGACAGACCCCTAGCTAACCTCACCAAAAGAAAGATTGAAATGAAGCATATCAATAAAATCAGAACCAAAATTGGAGACATCACTGACTCATTTGAAATCCAGAGGAATGTCAGAAACTATTTTGAAAAGCTATGTTCCTCCAAGGTGGAGAATCTGGAGGACATGGCCAAATACCTAGCCAAATGTGACATTTGTAAACTGATGCAGGAAGATATCAAACAGCTCAACAGACCAATATCAGGTAGCAAAATTGGAACAACGATAAAAGCCCTTTGCCCCCCCCCCCAAAAAAAAAACAAATGCAAGAACTGATGCATTCTCAGCTGAGTTCTACCAGACCTTTACAGAAGAATGAACACCTCTCCTTAGTAAGCTATTCCATGAAATTGAAAGGGGTGGGACTCTCCCCACACTTTTTATGAGGCAAATAAAACTGTGATACTAAAATTCAACAAAGACACATCAAGAAAAGAAAACTACAGACCAACATCCATGGTGAACATAGATGCAAAAAACCTTAACCAAATCCTGGCAAATCTCATCCAAAACCATATAAAAAAGATTATACATCATGATCGAATGGACTTCATTCCAGGCATGCAAGGCTGGTTCAACATATGTAAATCCATAAATGTAATTTATCACTTAAACAGAATTAAACACAAAAATCATATGATCATCTCATTTGATGCAGAAAAGGCCTTTGATTAAATCCAACACCCATTCATGCTCAAAAATCTGGAGAAAATAGGGATCAAAGAAACTTACCTTAATTTTGTCAAGACCATTTATGACAAACCCACAGGCAATATTATACTTAATGGAGAAAAACTGAAAACATTACCACTAAACTTGGAACAAGACAAGGCTGTCTACTCTCATCACTCTTATTCAATTTAGTTCTATTCAATTTAGTCCTTAAAACCCTAGCCAGAGCTATCAGACAAGAGAAGGAAATCAAAGGGATTCAAACAGGAAAAGAGGAAGTTAAACTATCTCTATTTGTCAATGATATGATCCGATACCTAGACAACCCCAAAAAACTCCATAAGAAGACTTCAAGAGCTTATAAATGAATTCAGCAAGTGACAGGATATAAGATCAAAGCAAAAGCTTTCCTATACTCCAACAGCAATACTGCTGAAGAAGAAATCAGAAAATCCATACCATTCACAATAACCACACTTGAGAATTAATATAACAAAGGAAGTAAAAGACCTCTACAAAAAAAAACTATTGAAAAATTGAAGAAAGAAATTGAAGAAGACCTGAGAAGGTGGAAAGACAACCCATGCTCTTGGTTAAGCAGAATCAATATAGTTAAGATGACCATTCTGCCAAAAACACTTGTACAGATTCAATGCAATCCCCATCAAGATACCAATGTCATTCTTCTCAGATATAGAAAAACCAATTTTCAAATTCATTTGAACAATATGAAACTGAGAACAGCCAAAGCACTATTAAGAAAAAAAAAGAAAAAAGAAAAAATGATAGAAATTGGAGGGATTGAAATTCCTGACTTGAAATTATACTATAGAGCTGTAGTAACAAAAACAGCATGGCATTGGTATCATACTAGGCAGGAAGACAAATGGAAGAGAATAGAAAATACTGAGTCTAACCCACAAGTCTTTAACCATCTGATATTTGACAAATGGGGCAAAAATATAGCCTGGAGGAATGTCAGCCTGTTCAACGAAAGGTGCTGGACAAACTGGAGAGGCATTTGAAGACAATTGAGATTAGATCCTTATCTCTCACCCTGCACAAAAATCAAATCAAAATGGATCAAAGATCTAGGAAACCATACAACTATTAGAAGACAAATTAGGATCAACAGTCTACCATATTGGTATAGGCTCCTTTTTCCTTATTAAGACTCCCATAGCATAAGAATTAAAACCAGGAATTAATGAGTAGGATAACATTAAACTGAAAAGGTTCTTCACAGCTAAGGAATTAGTCAAGAGTGTCAAGAGAGAATTTATAGAACAGCAGAAAACCTTTGCCTTCTGTGCCTCCAACATGTGGCTAATATCCAGAACATACAAAGAACTCAAAAAACAGAATATCAAAACCACAAATAATCCAATCAATAAACGGGCTAGGCAACTAAACAGAAACTTATCAACAGAGGAAGTTCAAAAAGCCAAAAGGCTTATGACAGTGTTCTACATCACCAGCAATCAGAGAAACGCAAATCAAAGCTACATTGTGATTCCAACACAGTTCAGTCAGAGTGGCAAAAGTGAAGAATATGAACAATAACAGATAGTGGAGGAATTGTTAGGTGAAAGGAACACTAACACACTGCTAGTGGGACTGCAGACTGGTATAGCCAGTCCGGAAAGTAGTGTGGATACTCCTCAAACAATTAGGGATGGAACTACCATACAATCCAGCTATAAAACTCCTGGGTATTTTTCCAAAAGAAATAGAATCAACTTATTATAGAGCCACATCTACATCTATGTTTTTAGTAGCTCAATTTACAATAACAATATATGGTCATAATCTAGATGCCCTTCACTGGATGAATGGATCCAAAAACTTTGGTATATCTATACAATGGAGTTCTACTCAGCTATTAGAAAGAATGATATCACGGCTTTTGCAGGTAAATGGATAGAAATGGAAAAAAATCATGCTGAGTGAAACATGCCAAACCCAGAGATTTAAGGGTCAAATGTTTTCTCATGTGGAAGCTAGAATAAAACCTAAGGCAGGATGAAAGTTAGTCAAATTTATTTAATAGACCCACCAAATTTAAAGTAACATAAGATGTGGGGACTATAGCTATGAAGGGTAGGGGGAAAGTGAGGGAAAAGAAGGAAGGAAAAATGGGCTTGTTCAATACACAGTTGACTCCCTTGAGAATCCCAAATGCACCCAGGCAGGCATATAAATCTAGCAATTTCAATGTTTAAATTACATGTATATGGTCATTTATATCTGTAACTTGGTAGAAGTACAGAGGCATCACAGATCAGAGAGTGTGAGAAGAGGGGGAGATCCAGAGCAAGGATAGGGTTTAAGCAACTCTGTCAATAGGTATGTGTGTATGAATGTGAACCAACGAATGCCTTCATAATGTAAGATGAGGCTGAAACAATAAAAAAACCCTCAAGTTTATGAAAGTAGGCATTTTGAGTTGAGACATATTTAATCTAGGTTGAGCACTGACATGCATTGATACTATTATCAGTAGACAGATAAAAGGTAGTATTTAATCATTTATATGCTATATTATGTTAAATTCTGAACTTATTTTAAAAAAGAAAAAAAAGAATATTTATAACCAATCGATTTTTCTATAGCTATAAATATATGTTCACTATGTTTGGTTTCCACTTTCTTCAGGTTGCTAGCTAAAATGATCAAACAGTTAGAGGGGAGGAGAAAAAAATTATAGATTGCATCCTCTAATCTACATATAACAAAACTAGAAATTGATTTTCTAAAGATAAGCAAAATATAATATTTAAAGTTAAAAACATTCTATGTGAATATTTCTTGGGTTAAAGAGCAAATTAAAACTATGAACTCCAGAAAGAGCATCAAACAATAGATTTATTTTTTTTTGAGGGGTATTCTCACTTTATTTAAAATAAGCCCAAATGGGAAAAATTAAATGTTCACAAAAGGACATTGGTTAGGTACATTATAATGCTCCCATTGATGAAACACCTATACCCACAAAATTATGCCAAGGCTGCAGCATTGAATCAATTATGACAATCCAGAGAGAAGGGATTGGCATATTTCCTTTGTACCCAGAAAGATGGAAGCACAACAAATTCAGAGAATTTCAGGGAGAGGGAGCAGGAAAGAGAGAGGGAGAATCAGCAGAGCTTGGATTTTGATGGGGACTGCACTGAATCTTCAGATCAGCTTGGAGACTATTGCTATCCTAGCAAAATTCTGTCTTCTGATGAATCAATATGGTATATAGTTATCTCAGTAATATCAATAATGACATTCGTTCTTGAATACTAGATTTTAGTAATAGCCTAGCTAAGGTTTGTTAATTTTGTTAGACTTTTCGAAGAAACATTTCTGTTTTGTTGATCTTCTCTATTATTTTCCTATTTCTTTTTTCATGTCTCGTCATTTGTTATATCTTTAATTTCTTTTTTTTTTTTTGAAGGTCTTGGCTGAACTTTGTTGTTACATTGTTGATTTTTCTCTATTTCTGATGTATACTAACTTTTTGAATGAAGTTTTTCTTTAAAGCCTTCTTTTTTTATCAGATGAATATGAAGTTACAATTGGGGGAAATATTGTCAGACAATCAAGAACAAATGTATATATACTTAGTTATCCAAGGCTAATGCCATGTCATGGATACCCAGCTTGGGTTCCCCATGTTGCTGTTTCCCCCAGAAGTCCCCCTGAGTTAAACGGAAATCTCATGGAGATCAGGGATCTCCTTCTGAGATGATTCCCCCATATTCCTACCCTCCAGTCTCCTAGATATTTTTCCTAAGCCCTTCCCCCACCCTGTCCCCCACCCTATGCCACCCAGTATAGATTTATTTTTTTAAAAAAAGTGTGACATGATCAAACTGTCCTCAGAAGAAAATGTATATAGCCCTTAGACTAAAATGCCTTGATTTAAAATGAAACAGAAGGAAAATAAATAACTCAAGGATTAAATTAGGGAACAAAAGTAATTTATAATAATCAAAAGATAAAAGAGGAAGAAAATTTTAAAAATCAAAATGGAAATCAATAAATTACAGAGTAAAACTACTGTGATATGCTTTATGAATAAATGTCTAAACTTATCCATATGAATCATGGTAATGAATTTGCAACTTGTGTGGCTAAAAGGTGAAGAATAGCCAAGCATTGATGTTGCAAGACATAAGAGAAACAGATTTTAAGGAGATAAAAGTTAAGAAAATGTAATTTACAAGTATAGTGCAAAAATTTGAATCCATTACTATAAAGTAACAAAAGATAGTCTGAGTGGGTTCAAATGGTTAAAATTAATTTAAATGGAATATTTGAAAAGATAAAAGTCTGGAAGGAAATGGTAAAGCTGTTAGAGAATTCTGTCTAAACGTGAAGATGGTAATGGTCTGCAGAACAATTTTCATTTCTTAATCGAATATAAATTTAAATGCTCAAAACTTTCTAGAGTATATAAGAAGATGGAAACCTTTCTGCTACATTTGGATAATCGACAAAAACAACAGCCATAAAGAAAACCACTAGCTAAACTCACCTGGAAATATTTTGCAAGAATCATGCAGACAATATTAAAGTCAACATTATACTAACAAATCATAACGATGCTGATTGATATTGGCTGTACCCTCGCTGTGTGTCGTATACTGTTGACTTCATGAATTATCTCAAGTGATTCCCACACACTTCTCTCACAAGTATTACCTTATTGATTTTTAAAAGAAAATCCTGGATATTATAGTGGCTAAGCTACTTTTCTGTGATCACAATAAATAGCAATGGCAGAACTTAGATTGTAACCTAAGCAGGCAGATTGCAGAACAGTGCTCATAACCTGAATGCTACATGGAAGTTGTCTTGCCATGAATGAATAATTCCATGAACACCAGAAAGGCCAAATATTAGAAAGCCTACTACTCAATCTATTAACACATTAATTTTTTAAAGCATATAATTATTTTTACCATGACGTAGCTCATAAAATTCGAATTTCAGTTTTGGTTTAAAAAATACAAATATAATTTTAAAAACAACCCAAATCTCCTCGTTAGGTATAAATTGAACACGACTTCCCTAACCTTCTCTGGACCAAATGTAATGGTGGCCCAAAGGGGTCACACATTTTTCCATTGAAGGAAAGTGCAAGCAAAAGATGCTCAGCCATTAATACCATTAGTCACACTGTGGAAGTTCTAGACGGTGCAACCAATTAGGAAATAGAAAGCAGAACTCTGTACCTGCAGGCTGTGATGGCTGATATAGAATGGAGTTCCTGGTGCAGAGTGGCAGCTACAATTTGAACTGCTAGTGGTCCATTATAGAGATGGGGTGACAGTTTTCTTGTCTGTCCTTGTTGAATATATCTATCTAGCATCTATTGTCTATCTATCTAGCATCTATCTATATCTATCTATCTATCATCTATCATCTATCTATCTATCATCTATATCTATCTATCATCTATCTATCTATCATCTATCTATCTATCTATCTATCCTTTTGTGATACTAGCAACTGAACACAGGATCTCAATTTCATGCTTGCTCAGGAGGTGCTCTGCCACTGAGCTATATCACTAGCTTTAAAATTTTTATTTTGAATCAGGGTCTCAATAAGTTGTTATCCTGGAACTTGAGATCTGTCAGCATCAGCCTCCCCAGTAGTTGGGATTACAGGTGTGAGCCACCATGCCCCACTGGTTGAGGTTTTATTGTCAGTATTCCCTTAATTGCAGAATGTCATGTGTAAATAAACACATGTCTGTGCCCTTGACTTTTCTAAAAATCAGAAAATCAGTATTCTTTGTTTTCTTCCATTTATTTATTTATTTATTTTTTGGTATCAGGGATTGAATCCAGGGACATTTAACCACTGAGACATATCCCTACACCTTTTTATTTTTATTTTGAAACAGAGTCTTGTTAAGTTGCTGAGGGTATTTCTACATTGTTGAGGCTGGCCTTGCACTTGTGATCCTTCTGTCTCAGCTTCCCAAGTCACTGGGATTACAGGTTTGTGCCTCAGTAATTTCTTCATACTCAATATTTGACTAAATAATCAAATATATAAATGCTTGCTCAGAATATAAGTTGTTAAATTTGGTAAGTGCTATGGATGGTTTGTCTGGTTTGGTGCCAGGATTTCTGATATGACAACACTGGAGGTAAGGAATTACTCTGTGAAGCAAAGAAACAAACAAAAAACAGCCAAAGTATTCACATTATGTTTTTACTTAAAACTGGTAGAACTTATTCAACTATAAGTACAATTACATGTGACTTTCACTTCTATACAAATGACCCTTTTTTGTTTTAATTGGACTTGACTTTTTCTATCACTTCTTTAAAATTAAACATTAAGTGAATCTGCACAATTTGTATTGCACTATAATTGATTGCTTGCTTTCTAATGATAATTATTATGTAATGTGGCCAATCAGAAAGGAAACAAACAAGAAAACAGAAACTAAGGTTTGAATTCCAAGACCAAGTTGGAATGAAAGTTGCCAATGTTGTAATGATTTTGATCTGTGCAGACATTTAATCCTTTCCATAAAAAGCAATCTGAGACTTAAATCAGATGATCTGGGTTCTCTTAACCATTCCACTACTTGCTTGCTTCTCTTGTCAGTTCCTTATCTTTGGAGCATCATAGAAATAGCATATCTCAGAGGATTGCTGTAAATTTTAAATGATATAATGCTGTGTAAGTAGCCTCTGTGATCAGTGGCGCTAGAATCCCCATTTCTGCCCGTCCCCCCCGCCAAATAAAGCCCACATTGGGCTGCACCCCATCAGAAAGCATTCTTCTTCCCGAAGGCATCATGATGAAGCCATTTTCTGTCCCTGAATTAGTTATAGATGGTGGTCAAACTCAATGGAACAGAACACTGAATGGAACAGATTGTTGAGATTACGGAAAGAACTGGAGTCTGATTTGTGAAGACAAATAGATGCAGGATTTGGTGGGACCCACTGAGCTCAGCCAACCTAAAATACAGCTGGTGGTGCGTAAGGATAAAAGCTAAAGTTCCATTCATAGAAGAGTGAACAAGGACTTGATGAGTGAAAAGAAGATCAGAAGAACTAAAGAGGGAAATTCAGACAACAGAGTACTGGTTTAACTAATAAGCTAAGGAGGTCTCACTAGTTAATTTGCAAAAAAAAAAAAACAAAAAAAATTTTACTTTATGTGTTTGTTTTTATGTAAATATGATTACTTATATAAGGTATTATTATAAACAGAAATCTGAGTACTAGTTTCAAGACCCCGAGGCCTGGAGTGGGTAATACAAGATACGTATATCCCAGTGTGAATTACTGATTTAACAAGATGCTCTTTCTGTGTACATGTGCTACATGCGTTCTCTTTATTTATGTAAACTGTGAAGTATAATTAGGAAATAATTATTGTCTTTATTTTAACATTAATATTTTATAGTACCTACATAAATATCAGTGTGTGTTTTGGAGAAGTTATTCACTTGCAAGATTCAAGACCCTTTTCTCTCTGTGTATTCTTGTGCACTCACACACAGAGATCATAAAATTATAACACAGAATGAGTAGTGTTCTCTTGGTTAAAGCCACAATCTGTTCACTCGTACTGTTTTTACTGACTTACACTGAACTTACCAGGATGTGAATTTTGAGCGCTTGGACCTATAGTATCTGTCATTCTTAGCACATTCACACACTACATGGTCCTCCCACTCTGCTATCCAACCTGGATCCAGCGGGGACACATACTATCTTGTAGCAACATAATGCACACCTAGCTTTCTGATTCTGGCTACTTCTAGTCTGTCATGCCTTTTGGTTTTCTGTGGCCTAATGTGTTATCATTAGTCTTATGAAACATCTTAAATATTTATAAACAGCATCTGCCTAAAAGCAAACGTGTTTAAATGTTGGTTGAGGTGCACACTTCAAGGGCAAACCAAAGAGCTTTTGTGTCCTCTAATTCCCTCCTTTGTAAAAGTGCTCAGGTGACTGGATGCTGCTGCTGGTAGGGCTGCATTGCTTTCTCAATGGATTCTGCTTCTGTCTCTCCACAATAATCACACTTGGGACAAAAGCCACATGAAAGTCGCTCTTGTTACTTGCTACTCCTAAATGTCCAAGTTTGAAATGAAACTTGTTCATCTATCCTTTCAAAAAGGAGGCAAGACATGGTTTACTTAGATCAACTCAGATAAAGAGAATCTGGGTCCCAATAGATATTAATCTGCCCATAAAATCTTACAGTGACACTCCAGAAAACTTAGCAAGGAAACCACAGTGAGTTCTGCCAAAGCTGCTTAGTAGCAATTTTCAAATGTAGCCTTTGAAGTGTGATAGTAGTAGTCTGAAGGTACCCATGTTCCAGGATTTCTTTGCAGATCATTAGAACTGACCCACATTTGCATAGACTGTTGTACCCCAGGTGCACCCAGTTTGACGGGCTCCTCAAACCCCACAACTGAAGCACTGAAATGAAGGGCAATGCAAGTGTCTCTTCTCTGAGGAGAGAAAGGACCTTCTGGGGATAAAATTCACTCTTTTTACAGCTGGTGGTTTCTTTGGGTTTTCCTGAGATACAATCTTTTTGCCTAAACTTGATAACAATAGGCAAATTATTTGGATACAGTGGCAAAAAGGACTTAGGACAGAATCATATAACAGTCTGACTTCAAGAAACCCCCCAAAATGAGTGTATGCCACTTTTAGAACATATCCAATGCACCACAACTCTCCCATAGCAAGACATTCAGGCTGAGGTCCACCCCCCTTTGGCATACCACCTGCAGGGAGTGAGGAGGATATGAGTCTGTGATACTTGAGTTACAAAACAAGGCTTGCAGGAGCAACCTCAGGGGTCAATATAGCCATGAGCCATTACTATTCCTCAAATTCTAGGTCTCATTATATTTATGTTCATCACAATGAACCCTTCTTTAATTATCTTTAATTATTCAATTATTCAAGAGGTTCAGGTCACCTTCCTTGCCAAAATTCTCTCTGTCTCTCTCTCTCTCTCTCTCTCTTTGGGTCTGATCCCATGTGTAAACACTCCTTGAGCTGTCTAGCTCTTGGAGCACAATTACTACTGTCCTGCATCTTCTAAGACAGTGGCTTTGAAACATTTTTACCAGGGCACACCATAAGAAATGCATTCTATACTGTGACTTAATATTTATGTAGAGGTATACATAAAGCAGAAAAAAGGTTTCATGAAATACTTTTCTTTACTACTTGTGATGTGCTTCATTTTCTACCATTGCCTTGCATTTCATTATATTTACAATATTTGTTGTGTTTCTATGTTTTAGAAACTAGACACTGGTTGTGACCAATGAATTGATTTGATAGTTTGTTTTAACCTACATTTGTTTAAAAAATAGTACAGAATATTGTATTGGAGAAAGCACTAGGAACCCACATTTCTTACTGCATGTATGTAATTGCCATCCTGGGTTCCTCTCTTAGATATCTGCAAAAGGGAGGGTAGACTAATTCATTTTATATTAGTCCAGTGAGAGTCACAGAGTAGGTACTTATTTATCAAAGTTTATTTCTAAAACAGTATATTATTTCTCATAATTGGTTAACAGCAACTCAAATCATTAAAATTTTCAATCTCTCTTGTGTGCTTAGATCTTAGTTACAGTTTGCTTATTTTATAGCATTTTAGAAAACAGTTTTTGAATAATTATTCTTAAATATTTCCATAATGTAAATCCCTGAAAACTCTTATCAAATCACATATCATTTAACAATGTTAAACATGCAATAAATTCAAGCTTATTAGAAAATAGACCAAATAATCGTTAAATTGTAGCCAGAGGAGAAATATATCTGAGGGGGAGATGGATAATTTTTCTAACTCAAGCCTAAACACTTTCAGTAGAAAAAATCTGAACCAGCACCACACATTGCCCATTGTAACATTCTAATTCTTTGGATAATTATGTATTTTCTCTTGAAGACTTTTAGACATACTATTGATCTCCTCAGAAGTTCATAATGAGAGTGGTGACTCTTATTAAGGTCACCTAAAAGACACTTCCTAAGCTTAGTGTGGTTTACATGCTTGAAATCCTATGAAATGGAGAAAACACAAAGATAGCAGAGGATGAGTTTAGTTCATAGGATGAGGTCAGGTTACAAATGAATCCAATCTCGTCCTTTCTACGGTGCCTCCACAACCTCCCATTCTCACCCACGCGTAGCCCGAGAAATGCGTTTTCTCTCATCCCAACTAAACTGTGAGTGCTGGGAAGCAAGGATCTCTATATTTACCAACTTTATATCCTCAATACCTAGACCTGTGCTGGCACAAGTAGGCACTCAATAAAAAATGATCAGTAACTTAGGTCAATCAAAAGTGTAGATTTGGGGCTGGAGCTGTGGCTCGGCAGTTATGGCACTTGCCCAGCATGCACAAGTCCCTGGGTTCAAACTCCAGTACCCATGTACACAACTGAGTGTTGGAGCAACGAAAACCGTATGAAAAACTCAACGAAAATTGATTCTCTTTCTCTCTCTCTCTCTCACTGTCCTTCTTTCTTTCTTTTTTTTTTAAAGTATAGGTTCAATATATGTGAGTTGAGCAAAGGAGTGAATACATAGACATTGAATTTTAGTAATTTTGATTAATGGCAAGCAAGACTTAATTCTTCAGATAGGATAAATGGACACAATTGAATCCCCAAACTAGGAATAAGAACAGCGTCATCCTCACAGATAAAAACTGGCCAGTGTATGGTATTAGCTAACAGAAAACATCTCCAGAAGTGACAGACTATGTGACTCTAACAAAGCGTCTACACTAAATAAGGAATTCCTTTGTGTGTCATCAAGAAACAACTCACTTAAAATTCAATAAATGAAAAACTATTTACAAGTCCGTGAATTCTTAAGAAACTATGCCAAAGACTCAACAGGGAGAAGAGAGTATTGTAAAATATGAATTAAAATATTTAAATTTTCTAAGCTATCTCAGAGATAAAAAGGATAATGAATCTTAATTTTAATAGTGGAAATGTTCTCAAATCACCTAAAACTGATAACATCACTTAACAGGGAAAAACACCTAAAATATTGACTATATTCATGTTACCAAAGACGACACGGTTGTAGCTACTTTCCTGAGCATGTCCATGTTTGGGAAGAGGAGATCCGTCACACTAGGATGTGGGTAGCGATGGGTCAGTGATAGCAGAAATTCAGACAAACTGAAAGATGAAAGATGACAGTAAAGTATTCAGGAAAGAATTATATCTAAAATGATCAGGAGCTGGAAAAGTCGGAGAGTCCTAGTGTTTGGACTCAGTTCTGAGTCCTGGAGAGGGAAAAATAGCCTGTGTGAAAGGAGAGGAAAGATCTGCTCCAAGGGTGTAGTTGTTTGTGATCTGAGCAATTTCCTGTTCCCAATCAGGTATTTGCTTTGGGTGTTCTAGACTAGTTTGATCCAACCATGCACCAGATAAATGGCAAATAATGCAAATCATCTGCAGACATTCTGGCTCTGTTTGGGCCAAGTGTTCAGGGCCTCCCCAGTTTGCTCCAAGCCTTTGAGTCCTGATCTGCTCCATTTCTGACTAGCCTCTAATCTGCCAAATTTGTTTTCATTTTCTAGTGTGTTTCTTACTCAGTCTCAGTTTTGATTATTGACTTTCTCAGAGGACTTAGCTTGATCCCACTTCTACCTCTTCCTGTTTCTGGCCACTTCAGAGAAACTATCTTGACCATCTTGGTTTCAGCTCTAAGAATTCAGCCCCTGGCACTAGATTTCCTGGCTGACCTTTTGACTGGGTCTATCTTGGTTTCCTACCAAGGGGAACCAAATATCATACAAGTATGCCTATTACTATGGCACAAAGAAAGTCTAGTGGCAGCGTTCCAATTACTGAGCTTGGGAAATTTGGCACTCAGAAAAAAAGCCATATTTTACAGGGAAGTAGTGCGGTAAAAAGTTCATAGTTTTTAGTCCCTCTTTTCTTTGTTGTCTCTTCCTAGGCTTTCCAACCAAAAATAATCACTCCAAATCTGGAGGGAATTGAGAAGAACTTTCTGTATTTATAATTCAGATTTAAAAATTCCTGACAATTACCCAGAATTCTTAGAAGTAGCAAGGTCAGTCATATATCTTTCCTGATCACGAGTCCCTCATGTAATTCGACAACCCCATAGAGTTTATTGAATAGTGTATGGAGCCTGTTTGATAGCCAGGTTTCCATGAAAAAGACCGATGTCATATGCACTGCATTTGACATGGAGGAAGAGAGGAGAGGGTGATTAGCTGAGGTACAACTGATTTCTGAATTCTCTCCCAGGGGTTAGCATGCAAGGGGTTATGTGATGGGGCTCAGTTTCAAGAAGGTCTCAGAACAATTTTAAAAGTTGAATTGACCCTGTTTGGCAGCCTTGCTCAGTCACTTGACTTCAGGTCAGCTCAGAGTATAGCTAGCTATCTAGCCACATCTTCCTGCCAGACAGTTTGGTCTTCAAATTCCAGAGGAGCCATGGAATCATTGACCTTGGCAGTATGGGTACACCTCCAGAAAAGCTCAGATCTATTGCCCATAGCACTAAACATATTTTATGGCAATGATGGAAAGAGCTTAGTTGGCTCTATTCCACCTGCCATCTGGAGCCCCATGCTGAACCAGAGAGTGTTGTAACTGGAAGAAAGTTATGGATAGGCAATGCCTTTCCTGTCCGTCTACCACATGGTTGATTCTAGATCATAGGAAATCTAAAATATTGGTCCTGATCCAATAGTTGCTACTGTTCACTTCTGTCCTAACAGTAGCCTTCTTTGGTTTGCCATGATATAACAGTATGGAAACAGCCATGTTTAATTCCAGCTCATTACGAGGAAGATCAAGGGAAATAGTCTCAGTTATCCCTGTTTTTTGGAGGAAAATTTGAATTGAGCATGGTCAGTTACCTAGCATGTGATAAAGATCATTGCAAAGGCTTACAGTCCTACGCTTGAAGGAGCCTGGTATCTCACTATGCAATCCAGTAGGTCTAGCTTCTAACTTCAGAAGTTCAGAAAGCTCAGCATTTGTGAGCAGTGGCAGGTTTCCTCTTGTAAAGTTTTGAGCTACAATTTACTCATATATCAGGCAGTCGGAATCACTGGGCTGATTATAAGCTTGATTACAAGACTGAGCCACCTTGAGAGATCATTGATCTTGAAAACTTACATTTCAGTAGTGCTGAAATTTAGTGACAAATCTAACTTGTGCAAATGATGTGTACGGGCTTCTGCCTCACACTCTGATTCCACCTGTGTTCAAAGTCAGCCACTTGGGAGATGAGTGCAGGACTATCTTAGTTACCCCAAAGGACAGTGGTCCTTACTCCTGGTTCCATTCTCTGTTCTGGCAAATCACTCTGGCCATTCCAAGGCATTAAATGTGGCATACTTACAATTACAGTATCCCAGTGTTTCTTCAAAAAACAAAACAGCCTGAGTCAAAAATGAAAAAGACTCTAAGACTAGTGCATTTTCCCTAACCTTGGGGCAGCATCACGCTTTTCTTTGTATCAGATCTTTCTCTGTGCTAGAGCTACCAGCCAATTCTGGTAGTGGTGGTTGCCATGATACAAAGAAAAAAAAAACAATAAATTTCATTCATTAATTGCTTAAATTATGTTCTGTTCATGAGAGAGGTGGTCATCTATCTCAAGATTCCCTCTATACTAACTTGATTGTCTTCCTGCTCTAAGGGACTTTTCCAGAAGTGTCTATCCCTGTTTTCTCCCAGCCACTCCTATTGCCCAGTCAGAGATAATCATACAGACTTGGTTGGAAGTTTTCTGCTGTCACAAAATATGTGGACACTACAACTTGGTCTACTTGTCTTGAAATGCAAAATTTACAGTTTTTCAATCCAGAATACACTCTTCCATAGTGATGGCCACTGCCACCCTCTATTGTCTTTGTTTTACTGCTAAGGTTTATACCACAAAGAGGTATAAACCACTCCAAAAAGTTAAGGCATGCTATTGATTAATATATCAAAACCAGAATACAACCATTGCAACAAACAATATGGCACTGGATGGTAATGGTGGGTGAGAGGGTCTTAGGTGGGACAGTATCTGTTTTTAAACACAATGCATCTTCCCCACCCCAAAAACCAAAAGCTTTCTTGGATATATTCAAGTTTCTCAAGATATTATAGTTATCTGCCAAGACATATATTTAACGTTTATAGACATTTGGCCAGGTGTGGTGGTGCACACCTGTAGTCCCATCAATTGGGCAGGCTGAATGAGGAGGATTGCAAGTTTAAGGACAGCTGGAGAAACTTAGATCATGTCTCCAAAAAAAAAAGGAGTTTAAAAAATAGGCTGGGAATTTAGCTCAGTTGGGAGAGCACTTGCCTGGCATGTACAAGGCTCTAAGTATCATCCCAAATACCACCCCAACAAAATGTCAATAGCTATGTAGCTTGCTTTAAACTATTAGGTAGGCAGTCTGAGTCTGAGCAATTGATTGAAAAGGGAGTGGCCTTGATGCAAGAGGCTAGCTCCTGTAGTTGCCAAAGTAGGTAAAGGACAAACCAGAAAATCAGTGGGAGAAAGCCCAGGAAAACCTTGACATCTTCTGTCTTGCCTGGCCTTGTATAGGAGAGAGTATGAAATAGAGCTATTCTTCTTAATTTGCAAGATCAATAGCAAATAAAGATAAGTGGTATGCACCCATTCAATATTATTCATATTAATCTTCCAGGATCCCTCTCTTTGGCTCTGTGTTTCTTATCACCTCTCCCATTCCACTTCTATACAGGTGCTAGTTCTTTGGCTTTGGAAATAATTTCCCATTTTTAGTCCAATGCTTTGAACTTGATATCTTAATTCAACCATTGCTAGTATGGTTTTCTAACATACCTTGCTTATCTCCAGTTTACTAATCTGAAGACAAATACCCTTCCCATGCATGATCCCAGCTCTCATTCCATTTTCTTTACCCCAGGAACTTAAGTCCAAGATCTCTATCAAACCTACTCCAGCCCTCTGAAATCCTGATCTCACAATAGTTTGAAAATAACCTTGTTGTTTTGGCTACCATGGTACAGCTATACATCTTATGAACCTTAATAAACTGATACTCGGTTAAGTTAGAATTACTATACTTAGTTACCATTGGTAAGGACTTCAGCATGCTCGTGATTCTTCCAAGTCTAAAGAAGCCAGTCAGGTAACTTTACCATTACTGAAGAAATTTAAGGAGTTGGAGGAAGAACTCCAAGCAATTAGCTGGACTTGTGGAAATACTCTTTTCTGCACTAAACTTCTTTCTCGGCTCTCTTTTTTTTTGGAGACTGATTATTATTTTTGTTGCTTATGTTGGAAATGTCCATGTTTTAGCAGATGCTGATGTCTTAATCCAAAGGAATGATACCACGAGGCATCAGGCACAATGGCAGGCAGAATTTTTACAGCAGGATAGCCTCACAGAACATCTCAGCTCCTAAGATGTATGCCGCTACTTCTTTTAAAGAAAACTCAAAAACTCATATTTTCCTGCCTATCTGAAGATAAAATACAAAAACATCATCTTTCAGAGCTCTTCAGAGCTTCACAATAAATTCTACATTTATATTTAAAGTTAATAATCAAAATGGATTCATCTCTATAAGACAGTAAGACTTCTTTCTTAGCAAGGGATTTAAATGGGCTGTAAAATATTATAATTTTATTTCAAATGAGGATATTTTCTATACTTGATCTGTGCCTTTTGACTTTGAGACATTTTTAAATTGTCCTGAATAAATATATGTATGAGATTTTGTGTTCCTCCAAAATTGATAGGGTAAAGCCTTAACCCCCGATACGAAGGTGTTTGTAGCTGGGGGTGATCAGGTTTAGAAGAGGTCAGCAGGGTGGGACTCTATGATGAGATTAGTTCTTTAGAAGAAGAGGAAAGCAGAGCAGAACTCTCTCTCTCCCCACTCAGTGAAGCTGCAATAAGAAGGTGGTTGTCTGCAATCCAGAAAGAGAGCACTTACTGGAGATTCAAGTTGACAAGCACCTTGATAATGAATTTCTCAGTTTCCAAAAGTGTGAAAAATAAATTCCTGCTGTTTAAGTCAGTTTATGGCATCTTATTGTAGAAGCCTGGCTTTATTAATACAATGCATACATTTTAAGTGAAAAAAATTAATGATCTTTCCACATGCCTTTAACATTCATCTACTTAAAACCTCTCATAGTGTGTGGGTCAGTTATCTAGTGATGTCATGTGAGTGGTACTGGCTTCAAGTTCATACTCTATCAGGGAATTGATTAAACAGTGAACTATAAATGTTGTATCAGCCACTGGGAAGTCAGGAAGCTGTTAGAAATTGAGTCTAAACGTCAACACCAAGGGCTGGAATTGAGTAAGAACTAGAGGAGGTCCAGAGATTTTAGTGAAAGAAGTCAGATGAGACTTCTCAGGAGGACAAATGACTCCTTTGCCCATTTAGTCCCACATTCTTACTCTTCGGTGGAAAAATTCCCGGTGGTAATAAATGCCATTGCATGTATAAATTTGGGGATGGGCATGTATAAAAGTGCTGTAGTGACAGGAATATATCTGCTAAACCATGACATAAAATACTTCTTAAATTCTAGTTAGTGGAAAGCCATAAGCCGTTAACCACCATAAACTCAACTGAGCGTGAACTTAAACAGTAATTTGTCATTAAAAGCAAAAATATAAGGAATTAAAAATCATGATCAAGCAATTGAAATCACATAGATGATGTGCGGTAAACAAACTATCCTTCTGTCAAACTATAGCAATTCCAACTACAACTTGTTTGTGGGCATACACTATAGAACTCCGCAGAAACAGAAAAATCAGTTTACAGCAAGCCATAACTACAAGGCAATATTAGCTTATGAAAACCAAATTTTAGCAGTTGTCCTATGGTATGCATGGGGGATTAGTTCCAGGAACCCCTGTGAATACCAAAATCCAAGGATGCTCACATTCATTATAGAAAATGAGGTTGACATTTACAGACGAAGTATGTACACCCTCTTGTACACATTGCATCATCTCCAGATTACTTATGATACCTAATGCCATGTGAATGCTAAAATGGCTATACTGCATTGTTTGGAGAATCGTAAGACAAAAGGGTCTGCACATGTTCAGTGCAGAGGTGAACTGTACCAAATTTGTAAAAACAGTGTTTTTGATTTGTAATTAGTTGTATCTGGGGATGCAAGCACATAGATATAGAAAGCCAATTGTATCTCTGAAACGTATTCAACAGGTAACTGCTAGTAAGTAGTTGATAACATGCTGTGGATGAGGACTTGTTTGCCTGTAAGGCAAACATAAAAGGCTTGCTTTTGCGGGGAGTTTGAGGTTCACTAGGAGGAGTCACCATGCAATGAGAACTACTCACTGCTGTGTGGGGCTGTGCTTATGGTTGTGCTGGTGGAGTTTGGCAACCTGGCTGAATCCACTGCCCACTGGGTTTTAAAGGCTCTTATCTACTCTACTAAATAATTCATTATAGCTGGTGCAGCAGTGCCTGCCTGTAATCCCAGCATTTAGGAGGCTGAGGCAGGAGGATCACAAGATCAAAGCCAGTCTCAACAACCTAGGAAGGGCCTAAGCAAACTTAATGAGACCCTGTCTCAGAAGAAAAAATAAAAAGAGCTGGGGATGTGTCTCAGTGGTTAAGCACCCCTGAATTCACTCCCTGGCACAAAAAACAAAAAAATAAAAAAAACCACCAAAATAACTCTTTACCCTGTGGAAGTTGCCTTGAAATCCAGCCAGTACTGGTTGATTCATGGTGCTGTTTTTACCTCCTACTTAAGAGAAATAAAATTTCTAACTATACCATTTGTGGGCTAGAGCTTTCTTACATGCAGCAAGTCTATAAACAGAGTGTGATGTTTAAGGAAATAATGCTTAAAGAATGAGTCAAATTTTCAACAGCTACATATGGTATGTACATAAGCAAAAAAATCTGATTTAATGATAATTTCTGGTACAATATTTTAAGATTTTAAGCATGACAGCTTACTCTCATAGACCTAGGACTCTTAAAAGCATGAGCTCAACACTGGGAGGTGTCAGTTCCTTAGGGATGGTGCGTCTAGACACCAACAAAATATGTTAGGAAGGTAAACTTTTTGAAGACTAATTTCTAAGTTATGAATTTACTTGAAACAATAAAAATCTGGAGTGAATTTTGCAATAGCAAATGTAAACAACTGTTTCTACTAGCTAATCCAGGATTCACTGCCTTTCAATCTCTTGTTATAGGCTACGTAAACCAGAAAATATATTTTAAGTTGAAGATTCTTTTGTTTTTATGTAGAAATATTTATGAAAAGTTCTCAAAGTGACAAAGGTTCTAAAACTACAATATTTTACAGTGCATCCTAAAATCTGTACATATCATATTATTTTTATGTAATTAAAAGGAAGAAAATGTGTCAATATACATCAGAAATCCTAAGTAAAATTTCATTTGTTGAAAACCAGAAAAGGCTCTGCACAAAATAAACTGCCTTGCCTGAAGTTCACAAACTCCTAACAAAAGTTTACAATTTCCTGCAAAAGAAACATACCAGATGCTTCAGGATGTGGGTAAGACAAGCATGTTCCTGTGGTAACCATTTCCCAAGCAAGAAAAGTAGTTAAAAAGACAAATCTTTGCTAAGCCGTAGCCTACTAGATCTCCTAACTTATGAAAACAACAAGAATAGATAAGCTGTTTAAGAAAAAAGAAAGATCTGTAATCAGAAAAACCTGTCAAGTAAGCAGTCAAAAAATATCTCTCAACAAATACAAGCTCAGGACTGGACAGACTCACTGATGAATTTCACCAAACGTTAAAAAAGGAACTAACACTAATGCACCTCAAACTAGTTCATAAAATAAAAAGGGAAAGAACCCTTCCTAAATCTATATAGTCATTATTATACTGCTACCAAGGCCTAAAAAAGGCACAACAATAACAACAAAAGAAAATTATAGACTAGTAATCTTGATGAACAAATATCCAAAAATCCTTAATAAAATACTTGCAAATCAAATTTAACAACACCTTAAAAAGACCATATATACCATGATCAATTTGGTTTCATTTTAGGGACAGAAGGATGGTTGAAGGTATGTGAATCAATAAACACAATACAGAGCATTAAAAAAACTAGGACAAAACACACATGGTCATGTATCTCAATAGATGAAAAAGAAGCCTTTCATACCTTTCAACATTCCTTCATGATAGAAGTCCCGAATAAATTAGGTATGGAGGGTAATAACTCAAAGTAAAAAAGGCTATATACAACAGACCCCAATCAATATCCTACTGAGTGGGAAAAAATGAAAGCATTTAAAAAAAATCAGGGATGAGATGAGGGTGTTCACTCTTGTCACTCTTATTCAAAATGGTACTTGAAATTTCTGCCTATACAATCAGGCAAGAGAAAGAAATTAAAGTGATACAAATACAGAAGGGGTCAAAATATCCCTGTTTGAAGATATACTTATGTACTTAGAAAACCTAAGACTCCATTGAAAGAGGTAGAATTGGTAAGTTCAGCAAAGAGCTGGAATACAAAATCAACATGCAAAATGGTAACTTTTCTACAAACCAATAATAATCTTGCTGAGAAATAAATCAGGAAAATAATCCTATTCATGACAGTCTAAAAAATATAGGGATAAACCTAACCAAGGATATGGATAATTTTACAATTAAAATTATAAATCACTAAAAAAAATTAAAGACACTAGAAGATGGGAAGACCTCCTATGTTCATGGATTGGGAGAACTTGTGTTTTTTAAATGGCTATGCCACAAAAGTCAACCCAGAGATTCAGTGCAGTCCCAATCAATATTCCAATGCTATTCTTCACAGAGCCATAAAAAATTTATTAAAATTCTAAAATTGAGATGGAATCACAAAAGGGCCCAAATAATCAAAGCAATCCTGAGCAAAAAGAGCAACGCTGGAGGTATCACAATACCTTAATTCAAAATACAGAGACATAGTAAAAACAAAAAGAAAACAACAACAACCAAAACAAACATCTGATCCTTGACAAAGGTGCCAAAAATGGACGATGGAAAAGAGATCACCTCTTTGACAAATGGTTCTGGAAGAATTGGACATCCACATGAAGAAGAATGAAACTATGATGCTTATTTAAGACCTCAAGCATCGAAACTACTAGAGAAAAACACAGGCAAAATACTTACAATATAGACATGGGCAACAGTTTCCTAAAAAGGACCCCTGTAGCTCATGAAAGAAAAGCAAAACTTGACAAATAGCATTAGAGCCAATTAAAAATCTTCTTCACAATAAGGGAAACATTCAACAGAGTGAGGAGACAACCTAGAGAATGGGAGAAAAGCTTTTCTAGGTATTCATCTGAAAGGGGATTAATATCCAGAATACATAAAGAAATAAAAAGGTAACATAAGGGGCTGGAGTGAGGGTTCAGTGTTTAGAGGGCTTGCCTGGTATGCACGAGGATCAGGGTTCAAACCCTAGCACCACATACACAACTGTCAGGGAAACAAAGGACAAATGAATAAATAAATAAAACTGATTCTGCCTTTCTCTCCCTCTTAAATAGAAAAAAATAGTATCAAAAGACCAAATAATCGAGTCAAAAAATGGATAAATTATCTCAATAGATACTTCTCAAAAGAAGTACAAATGGCCAATACATTTGAAAAATATTCAATATATTTAGTTATCCAGGAAATGCAAATCAAAACTTCTTTGAGATTCCATGTTAACCCTGTCAGAACCGTTATTATTAAAACCAATGAAATAAAACCCCCAAAATAACAAAAAGATATGTAGGAAAAGAAATCAATATACATAGTTGGTAAGAATGTAAATTAGTACAGCCACTATGGAGAAAAAAATAAATAAAAATAAAGCTTATTATGTGATCAGTTATACCACTCCGGGTTTATACCCAAAGGAAATGGAGTCAACATGCAAAAGCTGCTTGCTCCAGCTAGGGTCTCAAGCACAATATTGAATAAAAGAGGTGAGAGCAGACAGCCTTGTTTTTTTTTTACCTATTTTAGTGGAAATGCTTTCAGCTTTTCTCCATTTAATATTATACTAGCTGAGGGTTTAGCATATATAGCCTTTACATAGTTCAGAAATGGTCCTTTGCACCCTATGTTCTCTAGAGTTTTGAACATAAAAGGGTGCTGGATTTTATCAAAGGCCTTTTCTGCGTCCATTGAGATGATCATATGGTTTTTGTCCTTGATTCTGTTTAAGTGGTGAATTATGCCAATTGTTTTCCGTATGTTAAACCAGCCCTGCATTTCTGGGATGAAGCCCACTTGGTCATGATGGATTATCTTATTTAAAAGTTTTTTTAATTAGGTTTGTTCGTACTTTATGAAGGATTTTTGCATCCAAGTTCATCAGGCATATTGGTCTGTAGTCTTCGTTTTTTGATTCAAAGGGATAAAAATAGGAAGAGAGGAAGTCAAACTCTCTTTTTTTGCTGATGTCATGATCCTGTAACTGGAGGATCCAAAAAACTCCATCAGTAAACTGCTTGAACTTATAAACAGATTTATCAAAGTGGCAGGATACAAGATCAACACCCACAAATCAATAGCTTTCCTATACACTAATAATAATAGGTCTGATGAAGAAATCAGGAAATCAGTCCCATTCAAAATATCTTAGAAAAAAATAAAAATACTTTGGAATTAACCTTACAAGGGAAACCAAAAATCTCTACAATGAAATTTATCGGTCATTGAGAATGAAATCCAAGATGACCTAAGAAGATGGAAAGATGTCCCATACTCTTGGTTAGGCAGAATTAATATAATAAATATGGTCATTCTGCCAAAAACTTCATATAAATTTAATGCTATCCCTATACAGATACTTATGTCATTCTTTACAGACATAGAAAAAGCAATTCTCAAATTCATTTGGAACAATAAGAAACCTAGAATTGCCAAAACACTACTAAGCAAGAAAGACGAAACAGGCAGTTTTGCCATACCAGATTTAAAACTATACTATAGAGCCATAGTAACAAAGACAGCATGATACTGATATCAAGATAGGAAAGAAGACCAATGGAATAGAATAGAAGACCCTGAAACAAACCCTCAAATCTTTAAACATCTGATTTTTGACAAAGGGGGACAAAATATTACATGGAGGAGAGACAGCCTTTTCAACAAATGGTGCTGGACAAACTGGACAGCCACTTGCAGAAAGTTGAAATTAGACCCATGTCTTTCTCCTTGCACAAGAATCAAATCAAAATGGATCAAGGAACTAGGAATAAAACCAGCTATCTTGCAACTGATAGAAAACAAATTAGGTCCAACACTTCAGCATTTGGGAGTAGGCAAAGACTTTCTCAACATGTCTCCTAAAGTGAAGAAAGTAAAGTCAAAAATCAGTGAATGGGAGGCCATAAAGCTAAAAATATTTTGCACTGCCAAGGAAACAATCAAAAGAGTCAAGAGTTTTCCTACTGAAATGGAGAGAATCATAGGCTATGATTCCTTGGACTGGGGCCTCACATCCAGAATCTACAAAACCCTCAAAAACCTCAACTACAAAAACACAAACAACCCAATTAATAAATGGGCCAAAGAGCTAAATAGAAACTTCTCAACAGAGTACATTGAACAAGCCAATGAATACATGAGAAAGTGCTCTAAATCAGTAGTAATCAGAGAAATGCAAATGAAAACCACATTAAGATATCACCTCATGCCAGTCAGAATGGCAAAAATGAAGAAAATAATAATAGATGCTGGAGGGTATGTGGAGAGATAGGCTCACTAACACATTGTTGGTGGAGCTGCAGACTGGTACAGCCCCTCTGGAAAGCAGTGTGGAGAATCCTCAAAAAACTAGGGATGAGCCCACCATATGATCCTGCTATTCCTCTCCTGGGTATTTTTCCAGGGGATTTAGAATCAGCACATTATAGTTACACAGCAATATCTATGTTCATAGCAGCTCAATTCACAATAGCTAAATCTTGGAAACAACCCAGATGTCCCTTACTGGATGAATGGACCCAAAAGCTGTGGTACATATATACCATGGAATTTTACATAGCAATTAGAAACAATGATATTGCAGCCTTTGAAGGTAAATGGATGGCTATGGAAGAAATTATGCTGAGTGAAATCAGTATAACTCAGAGAACCAAGGGTCGAATGTCTTCACTCATCTGTAGAGGCTGGAACTAGACCCGGGCCATTGAGAAAGGAAGTCTATTATCATGTGTTAAATCCAGATAAGGTGTAATGTTACACAACCTAATACATTTTTAAAGATGTTGTGGGAAGGGGAAGGGAGGGATAAGGGTGGGTAACTGGGGGGCACTCTTGGGGGTAAGTCTAATCTTCAGAATATATATACATTTTATATTATTTTGTTAAAAACTTATATGATTGCTCAACAAATAAATTTCTCAATAAAAAATAGATACCTGCATTCTTATGTTTTTGTTGCACTGTTCACAATAACCAAGTAACAGAGTCAGCCTAGATGCCCATTAATGAATGGATGTATAAAAAACCAGTATCTACATACATATATTTATATATATATTTCATTGTGTGTCTGCATTATAAGACAAAATATGTACCATATTTAAATTGAATGAATCTATACATACATATATGTATATATGTGTATATATATGTGTGTGTATGTATAAATATGTGTGTTTATACACACAATGGAATATAATTCAGTCATAAAAAAGAATGAAAGAATCTAATTTACAGGGAATGGATGATACTGGAGATTATTATGTAAAACAAAATAAAACTGATACAGAAACACAAGCACTTTGCCTGCTTTCTCTCAAATTCTGATACATGGAAACTGAAAAGAAAAAAAAAGGCCTGAAAGTAGAGGAGAATGTGACTATTAGGGAAGTGGGAGAGAGGGGTAGAAGGGAGATGGATATAATCAAAGCACAACATACACTTAAATGGAAATGTCATCATAAAACCCGTGAATTTATACAATTGAGTTAACATTAGTTTTAAAATTGTTTGCTTGAAAAAACTTTCCAATAGATATGCTCTAATTTGTCCATTAAAATGAGTAATTTGAAACAGAAAGAAATACCTTAACATAGTTTGATATTGTCAAAGCATTTTATTATGTGGCATCATATTTTTGGTTGAGATACTATATAGTATATTCTACAACCCTACAAAATAAATATCCATATATATTCTGTAAGATTCAGTAAAACCTAAATAATAATTATCTTAGTAATGCAAATGTAGACTCATTCAATTTAAATATGGTTCACATTTTGTTTCTCATACTCTTTTATTTTTCCTTAACATTTTATCACAAATTTTTCTCCTTCTAAAGTCTACACATTAGTACTATTTTAATCTTTTCCCTGTTCATTGTCATTAGCTCACAAATTAATCAGACAACAAACAGGTGCAAAGAGTTGGGTCAGCTCATCTTTCTTTCACTACTTTTCCATGTTCTATCTGCTACCCTTCTGGAACTGAAATCAGTAATATTTCTAATAATAAACGTCCTCATTCTTCATTCCACCACTGTTGATCTGCCCAGAACTTCTACCCAACATGAAACTGTTACATATTTTCCACGAAGGGTGGGAAGGAGCAGTGTGGGAGAAGAAAGGCACAAGAAAATGATATGTATTACTAGAATTCAATATGCTGTGCACTTGGCTAAGTGTTTAACACCTATTAAACTTCAAAACAAAAGAAAATGAGGTAGGCGTAGTAGACTTCTCATTTCACAAACTGGAAACCGAGTCTCTTAGCAGGTGAGGGTCTACACTTCGTACTTAGGGGTGTCCATACCGGACCTCTGTTCTGCACAATCCCCCCTAATTTTTGACAGATTTTCTAAAAAGCACAGTTGACATTTCCATCTCCTTAAACATTTATCGTTTCTTTGCGCTTGGAACATACTTTTGGTTATTTATGGGTCACGTACCATATTGCGCGCATGTATTGTGTTATCACGCTGTACTTCATAAATATGTGCAACTTTCAAAAATACAATAATTTTAAATGAAAAATTCTATAACAAGCACAGCTGGTATCCAATGCTTTTCTTTATCAGTCTTGGAAAATAATAGTTTGAATCTATGCTATTATAAAACCTTGACCTCTTCCTTCTCCACTTGTCTGCAAAAGCAACATAGCATTGAGATAGATTATTAAAAACAAAAACCCAAAAAATCCCTTTTAATGATTTGCATCCTATCTTCCAAACCTTTGAACCAAGATGTACTATAGTGAAACTTTTGTTTGTCCAAATACTACTTATACAGTCATTGGATTCTGAAAAATTCAGAAGCTAAACTTATATCACTAATGGGACAAAATATAGAACATTCAAGAGACCGGGGTGTAGTTCATGTGGAGGTAATTCTGGCTTAAAAACAAATGCATATCATACTTTTTACGTATATGTGATTGTACAATAACTCAACTCCTTAATAAATTCTTTTTACAAAATAATGTTTTTGAAGCACAAGTAGACAGCTGTTCATACCAACAAAAATGCTAATGAACACATTAAAGTATTTTTTTAACTTTGTAATCTATCTTCCCAGACAATGTATTATGCTTGATTTTTCACAGACTGCAGTTTTGATATTACTTGGATCAACAGATAACAGATTATGAATAGTTTAGACATATAAAAATTAGTAACAAAATAAAAATTAACCCAAGGGAAAATGCAAACTTAAAATGTCTATTTTAATTTGCATGAATGAAATAAAATAGCACAAAATTAAAGTTAAGGAAAAAATAATTTATTACGTTTCATTCTCTAATGAACTCATGCCAGGTTGTACCTGATAGTCTTCATAATCATTGTTATCTAGCAAGTCTCTTTTCTCCAGTTCTACGAGTTGTCCTGCAGAGCGTTTGGCAGGCAGCTGCTTAATGGAGGCTTGTTCATATATGGGCTTTCCATTGAAAAATAGTTCTTTCCAGTCACGCATCAGCTTATATGGAATCAAACTGTTGCAAAATTTAAAAAAAGGAATTACTGGTTAGTCAAATATCCAGTTTAAACTTTAGCCTTTTTGTTCACTTTTGGAATTAACCCACTTTCATCTGAATTAAGTAGAAATAATAACTTCAGCTAATTTTAAAGGTTACTATATGTGCAATGATAGTAGGACCAACATACATTTTCTGTTACAAATGATATACAAACATGCAGGCTAACTGTTATTTTAAAGGCACCTTTAAAATATTCAGTCTATTTATTTCTGCATGGGAGGACACTGATACGAGGGCATTCGAATTATGTTGTCAAGTTGTGTAATCATTTGATGCCAGAATTGAGAATTAAAGAATCTAAGGTTTCTGATCATGCTCATTAGTTTTAGATATATTGCTCTCTCCTGGCACAGTCAGAAGACAGTGGCATTAGGTGACATTCACTCATTCAAAACTATTAAATCCTAGACATTTTACCAGTCATAGTGGGTGTTGCAGCAAATGGAATCTCTAGCCTCCAACAGCTGTTCTTGGAAGAAAGGGCAAAAGTCATTGCACGAATGAATAGTTAGAATGAGAATCACACAATGGGAAACTGTAACAGTGGACCTGACTGAACTTGCTGGTTCCAGGAAAGTCTCTGAAGAAATGACTGCTAGGGCCTAACGATTATCTAGCAACCAGGACAGAGGGATTAGAAAACTGTTCTAAGAGGAACGAAATGTGCAAGAGGAGGAGCTTGGTATGATTCAAATGGAAAGAGTTGGTCTAGAGTTTGCAATTATGACTTAAGAAGTCTGCTTTGATTCTAATGCTTGCTACAACACAGATGAACCTCCAAGATAGTGTGTTCCGTGAATGACTTGGAGACTGGATAAAGATCACATGTTCCCACTTACAGGAGGTTCTTTGAAAAGACAAATTCACAGACACACAGCGGAACGAGGCCATCCGGGGCTGTGAAGGAGGATGGGCAGTACAGCCCTAGGATCCCTCCCTGCTTAAAAGGCTGTGTGGGCAGGGGTCTTGAAGGACCCACTGTTCTCATATTCAGATTCTTATTCCTTTTCCCCCTATAACTTATCAGGTTTCACAGTCTTAAAATTACTCATGTTCCTCGTTACAATCATTCAATATTCTTTTTCACTGAAAATTGTTCCATGACGTTTGTAGAGGTTCTCTGGATTCCTGATTGGAATTCATTAAAGTAGTCTCGTATATTTTGAAAAAAAAATTAAAGAATAAAAAATTAAAATCTGATCTTCTCTGTAAAATTCTTCTCATACGTGATGATGTTAGGCTAGCAACAGATAAAATAGTATAAGCAGGACTGCTTTTAAAATTGCTTCCTTAGTCTTAAAATCCACTGGTCTCCTTTCTCCTGCCCAGGCTTCTCTTTTCCTTGAGATTCTGAGTTCATGGCTCCTCACCTTCTCCACTGAGGTTCCTGAGCAAGAAAATCAGCAGATACAGCTTCTGGACCCTGAATGTCTCCCTTCCTCATTAACTGAAATCACTGTGCATACGTTTGGAGTGACTATTCCACTTTCATAAATGATTTGAATTCTACCAGCTCATCTAATATCAACCGGGTTTGGGGAAACCATTAACTCAAAACACAGCAAGTAGGGAAGAAATGTGATCATATCAAAACAAGGGGTGCTTTTATTTTTAATTTTAGAATCTCTTTTGACTTTAAATAACTTGGCCTGAAAATCCAAGTTATGAGGTCTGCTCTTGCCCAACAGTTACCATTTATGCTATTGTGTGTTACTCTATTGCTATTTAAATGTTGATTTTTTAAAAATTAAACTTATTTAGGTAATTGTAGATTCCCATGAAGTTGTAAGAAATAACACAGAGAGATCCACGTATCGCCTACCTAGTGTCCGTCAAATGTAACATTTTGTAAAACTACACTACAGTATCGCGACAGGACTGGACACTGATACAGTTAGAATACAGAGCGTTTTCATCAGCACAGAATCCCTCACGTTCCTCTTTTCTATTTCTACTCCCTTTCCTCTCCCTCCTTAGCCCCTGGCATTTGCTAACTGTGTTCTCAGTTTCTATAATTATGTCCCTTCAAGAACGATATAGAAATGGAATCATAAAGTGTGTAAACTTTTGGCACTGGCCTTTTTTCCCTTCTTAGCATAATTACCGGGAGATTCAGTCAGGTTATGGCATGTATCAACATTTTATTCTTTTTTATTGCTCAGTCATATTCCACGGAATGGATGTACCACAGTTTAACCATCTCCTGCTGAAAAACTTTTGGATAGTTGCTAGCTGTAATCTATTATAAAAAGGTTTTTCATAAACATTTATTTACAGGTGTGTGTGTGTGTGTGTGTGTGTGTGTGTGTGCAAATAAGCTAAGCTTTCTGGGGCAAATTCCCAGACATGTCATATGGAAGTTGACTCTTCAGCTTTTTAGCCAACTACCTAAAGAAACGTTCTAGAGGGGCTATATCATTTTACATCATTACCAGCAATGAATGAGTGGTTTCCTCTATATCCTTGCCAGAATCTGATGTTATTATTCCTTCATTTTAGCCATTTTGAAAACTGTATCATGATATCTTACTGTGGCTTCAATTTAAAATTTTCTAATGACTAAAGATACTGAGATATTTGTTTTCAGCTGCATATCTGTCATTTGTATAGACTTTTCAGTAAAATATTTTTTCACATTTATGACCCATTTTCTAACTGGATTTCTTTTTTTTTTAAAGTTTTGAGAATACTTTGTGCATTCTAGATATTAGTCCTCAGTTAAGGATGTGGTAGTTTGCAAACATTCTCTCCAAGTGTGTACATCTTTTCTCAAAGCCAAAGGTTTTAATTTTGTAGAAGTCCAATGTGTCATATTTTTCCTTTTATGGATCATGCTTTTGGTGTCAAGTCTAACAAGTTTTTATTAAGTCAAAGAACCCCCATATTTTCTCCAATTAAAAGAAAGCTTCCTAGTTTAGCGTTTTACATTAAAGTCCGGAATCCATTTTGTTAGTATTAATATAATATGTGAAAAGTAGATAAAGATTCACATTTTTAAAAAAACATTATTTTCTGCGTGTGAATATTCAATTGCTTCGTTACTGTTTTGTTAAAAAGTTAATATTTCCTTCATCAAATTGCTTTTGCGTTTCTGTCAAAAATCACTTGGGCAATTTTGTGAATCTTTCTGGGGTTCTCTATTCTATTCCATTGATCTCTGTGTCTGTCCTGTGCCCAGTTTCACACTTTTTTTAATACTATAGCAATATCAGAAATTGGGTGGACTGATATTTCCCAATTATATTTGTGCTTTCAAAACTCTTTCAGCAGGGTTGGAGTGGTGTCTCAGTGGTTACACCGCTTGCCTGGCATGTGGAAGGACACAGGTTCGAACCCCAGCACCATGTACGCAACAGTGCCGTAGCAACAAAAGCCACATGAAAAGCTAAATAAAATTAATTCTCTCTCTCTCTTTCTCCCTCTTAAAAAAAAACCAGAAAACTCTTTGAGCTATGCTAATTACTTTACTTTCCATATCTATGTTAGAATAGGTTTGTATATATCTACAAAAATTTTTACTGAACTTTTGAAAGGAAATGATAAAACACCTATATCATTTTGGGGAGAATTGATATCTTTATTATGGTAAGTGCTCATGAACTCAACTCATGAACATATTATGTCTCTGTGTGGAGTATTTAGATCTTTGATTGTGTGTTATTGTAATTGTCAGTGTTGTGTAGTTCCCTGCATACAAATTCTGTATGTGTCCTGTTAGATTTGCACCTAAATATCTAATTTACTTTTTAAAAGATTTGAGTGATATATAATCATACATATTCGTAAGGCATGGTGTGATATCTCAACACATACATACAGAGTGTCCTAATCAAATCAATGTAATTAGTATTTACATTTCTTACCATTTATGTCTGCAGCCTTGATTGTCATTAAGCAATTGTAAATGGTATGCTTTTCTTTTTTTAAAGGGAAAGAGACAGTGAGAGAGAAAGAATCAATTTTATTTAGTTTTCCATGTGGCTTTTGTTGCTCCAACACTTTGCTGTGTACATGGTGCTGGGGTTTTAACCAGCATACTCGTGCATGTCAGGCAAAAGTTGCCTCCGCTCCAGCCCCAATGGTATGTATTTGTACATAAATATAATTTTTAAATATTTATCTTATATCCGTGACCTTGCTAAGCTCACTTAGCTGTTCTAGGAGTTTCATTGTAGATTCTTTGCATTTCCTAAATTGATAATCACGCCATTCACAAATAGGGGCTAATTGAATGTTTTCATTTCTGATTTGCATGCTTTTTCTTTTCTTCTCTTGCAGCGCTGGCTAGAGCTTCATGGACTGTGTTGAGTAGAAGTGGAGGGAGTCAACATCTTTTCCTTATTCCTATCTTAGGTAAAATGCAATCAGTCTTTAGTCATTAAATATAACATTAGCTGTGGGGTGCTTTTTGTTAGGCTGAGAAGACTCCTCTATTATTCTTTTTTTTTAATCAAGAAAAACTTTTATTTCATCTTATTTTCTTACTTCATATATATATGTACATATGTGTGTGTATATATATATATATATATTCTTTTTTTCCTCCTTTCCTGTTTTTTTGAACAACCATACAAGTTTTTAGCAAAATAATATAAAATGAAGACACAACATATCGAATCCTCTATTCTTCTTTTCTTGAGAGATTTTGCAATTATTAATGAGATTGAATTTTGTCAAGTACTGTTTCTGCATTTATTCATATTAACGTGAGTTATTTCTTCTTAGTCTGTTAATATGTTGGACTGCACTGATTGGTTTTGAATGCTGAATCAGCATTCTTCCTAGAGTACATCTCACTTGGTCTTGGTATACAATTCGTCTTATATATTATTGAATTCTATTTTCTAATTTTTCATTAATGATTTTGCATCTGTATTCACAAGGAGTATTGATCTATAGTTTTCTTCTTGCTACTGGAAGATATTGTATAGGATTGGTGTTTGTGAGAATTCTCCAGTGAAACCACATGATCCTGAAGAATTCCTTTAGAACAGCCTTTAAATTATAAGCATAGATTTCTTAAAAGTTATAAGTCTGCTCAAATTATATATTTCATATAGGTCATTTGTGGCATTTTGTAGTTTTTGAGAAATTGGACTTATAAATTAACAAATATCTATGCTCAATTATTCGTAGTATTTTCTCATTATTATTTTGAGGCCTAAAGGGTTTATTGTGTTATCCTCAGATTTATTCCTGGTGTTAATAACTTGTGGTATCTGTTTTTCCTTTGGCAGTCCTGCTAAAGGTTTAAAAATTTTATTAATCTTTTAAAAGAATTAATTATTTCTGTTCTCTATAGTTTTTGTCTCTTTATTTTAAATTTTATTTATTTCCACTCTTCATTAGTTCCTTCCTTCTTGATTTGAATTTATTTTTCTCCTCTTCTTCTAGTTTTTTGAGATGGAGGCTTATATAATTGATAGGAAATTTTTCCCCTAATGTATACATTTTATGCTATATGAACACCATTGTGCTATTTCCCACAAATTTTTGTAAGTTGTAGTCAGATGTAGTTTTAAATTTCCCTTGTGACTTCCACTTGATCCAAGGACTATTTAGAAGTGTGTTGTTGAGTTTTTCCGCTTAACTTCATGCTATTGATTTCTGTTTTGATTCCACTATGGTCAGAGAATAGACTCTATCTGATTTAAATCCAAAGTAATCCAATTCTTTTAAATTTTTGAGATTTGTTCTATGATTTAGGATATGTGTGGTTTAGGTTCTGTGTTCTGTATATGTGTGGTATAGATTCTGTTGGCATTTGAGAAGTATATATTCACTGATGTTGCTGGGTGAAGTGTCCAATAATGTTAATTAGACCTTAGTGGTTGCTGGTGCTGATTTCTTCTATGTCCTTGCTGATCTTTGTCTAATTGTCTCTCAATTATTAAAGTCTCCAACTATGATTATGGGTCTTCCACTTCTTTAAATTCTACCAGTTTTTGCTTCACACATATTTTGCAGTTCTGTTGTTTGCTAAATACACAATTAGGATTGCTATGTCTTCTTTGTGCAATGACCGTTTTATATTATATAACTTCTCTTTCTGCTCTGATGATTTTCTTGACTCTATATTCTACTTTATTTGAAATTAATATAGTCACTACTTTTTTCTTTTGATTAATGCTTGCATGATATAAATTTTTCCATTATTTTACCTTCCATCTGCTTGTATCATTATTTCTAAAATGAGTTTCTCATATAGCGCATATAGATTGGTGATGTTTTTTAATCCACTCCTCCAAACTCTTCTAACTGGTATACTTAGAGATGTAATGATTATTTGGAGGCTTAGGTCTATCAATCTATTTTTTTTTTTATTTAAGCTTTATAGGATGCTTTTTGCTTTGATTTTTGCTTCTGTTTCCTTTTCTTACTTTCCCATGGGTTAGATGGCTGTTTCTTAGAATTCCATTTTGACCTATCATGTTTTTGAGTGTATCTCTTTGTGTAGATTTTTTAGTGTGTATGCTAGGCATTACATTACATGTACAGAATGTATAGCATCTATTAGCTCATCATTTTATCAGCTCAAGTACAGAATCCTTACCTTCCTTCAGGTCCCTTTACCTTATTCCATTTATAACATAATTCTTCAATATTTCCTGTATGTACACTTAGAACTATAGCAGTGTTATATTTTTTCCTCCAATTATGTACCTACTTTCTCAAGAAGAAAATAAAATCCTATTGAATATACTCATATTTTATCTAACCTTGTTCTTTCTTTTTTGTTTTTTGAACAAGGTCTTTTCAAAAAAGTATATATATATACTTTTTTAAAAGATATATATATATATATATATATGTTTTTTTCTGTCTAAAAAACTCACTTGAGTCATTCATTTAAGAGTAGGTATGTTGGCAACACCTTTTCTTGCAATCTTCTGACAATATCAGACTTCTCCTTTATTTCTGAAAGGCATTTTCATTGGGTACAGGACTCTGAGTTCAGATTTCTTTTCTTTTAGCTCTCAGTAAATGCTATGCCACTTCTTTCTGGTCTCCATGGTTTCTCGGTGAGAAATCCTTTGTCATTTGAATTACTAACGTCTGCAGGTAAGCTGTTTTGTTTCTCTAGGTGCTTTCATGATATTTTCTTTAATTTACTTGTGATGTGTCTTTATACAGGCTTCTTCTTTTTTTTTTTTTTAAAGAAAGCGGGGACAGTTGGAGAAAGAGAGACAGAGAGAATCAATTTTTATTTAGTGTTTCACATGGCTTTCGTTGCACTGAGACTTCATTGTGTACGTGGTGCTGGGGTTTGAACTTGCGTACTTACGCGTGCCAAGCAAGCACTATAACCACTGAGCAACTGCTCCAGCCCTTTTTTTTTCTTTTAAGAGAGAGAGGGACAGTGAGTGAGAGAGAGAGAATCAATTTTATTTAGTTTTTAATGTGGTTTTCATTGCCCCAACACTTCATTGTGTACATGGTGCTGGTGTTTGAACTTGCATCCGCATACATGCCAGGCAAGTGCCATAATCACTGAGTCATAGCTCTGGCTCCTACGTGGGCTTCTTTAAGTTGACCTTCTTCATAGTTTGCTCAGCCTTTTGAATTTATAGACTTTGTCACTTGCCACATTTGGGGAATTTTCAGCCATTATTTCTTCAGCCCCGTCTTCCTTTTCTCTACTTCCAGGATTGCAATGGTGTGAGTTGTCAAAGTTTGTGTATTAAGACTTGGTCAACCAGCCTGCGGCACCATTGGGAGCTGTGGAACCTTTAAAAGGTGGGGCTTAGTGGGAGGAAGTGAGGTCCCTGAGATCCTGGCTTGTTCCCCTCTGTTGCTTCCTGCCTGCCAGGAGGTGATCAGCCCTCTTGTACCACATACCACAAGATGTTCTTCCTCACCGAGTCCCAAGGCAATTGAGCCAAGCAATAGTGAACTGAAACCTCTGAAACCCTGAGCAAAAATAAAACTGCTCTCTTCATAAGTTGGTTTACCTCAGATATTCATTACGGTGGCTGAGAGCTGAACAATGCCACATGGGCGACCAGTTGCTGAGACTCTCTTCATTTTTTTTTCACTCTACTTTCTCTCTCTTTTTCAGATTGGTAAATTTATATTGCTTTATTTTCTAGTTCACTGATTTTTTTCCCTCTGTATTCCATTTATTCTTTTGTTGAGCCCAACCACTGAGTTCTTGGTTATTGTAGCTTTTAGTTATAAAATTTCTATTTAATTTTCATGAACACAATATTTCTCAGCTATGACTCATTTTTTGGTAAGTTTTTAAATTTTCACATGTTTCAAGCATGTTTGTAATTGCTCACTGAAATATTTTGCCATGGTGGTTTTAAGATCTTTATCAGGTGTTTTGGTAAGCTTTCAGCTTGCTGTTACCAAAACACCTTACAAGAACAACTTAGTGGAGGAAAAGTTTATTTGAGGGTCTCTGTTTCTGAGATCTCAGTTCATAAATGGCAGATTATGTTGCTCCAGGCACAAGGTAAGGCAGCACATCATGAGGGAAGGGCCCAGCAGAGGAAAGCTGCTCAGCTTATGGCAAGAAGCGGAGTGGAGAGGTGGGGAAGGGGCTACAGGGAGGCCACCCCTTCTAGGACATATCCCCAGTGATCCACCACCTCTGAACACCCCCTGCCCTGCCGACAGTTACCAACAGTCAGTCTTTACATTAGGATGGACTGATTAGGCTACAACTCTCACTCTAATCCTTTCACCCCTGAAGAGTACTGCATTAGCAGGAGATTTGGGAGGGACATCTCACATCTGAACCACAACATGGGGTAATTTAACTTCTCTCTCATCTCAGTGTTGGCATCTGCGTTCATTTCCCAGGGCTTCTGTAACAGTGTTCCACAAGCTGGGTCACGTGTAGCAAAAGAAATTGATTGTCTGACAGTTTTGTAGGCTAAAGACGCTGTCGAGGCTGTGCGCCCTCCAAAAATTGCAGAGGAATCCTTCCCTGCCCTTCACAGCTTTTCGTGGTTTGCTGACAATCTTTGGCCTTTGTTACAAGATGGTGCTCTCCCTGTGGGTCTCTTCTCTCTCAGTTATGAGGACACCAGTCATACTAAATTAATCAGTATGACCTCATCTCAGTTTAATCATACTGCAATGACCCTATTTCCAAATAAGATCACATTCTGAGATACTGGGGGTTAGGACTTCAACACAGCTTTTGAGGGGATACAATTCAACCTACAACCTATAACAGCATCCATATATTGTCCTTTCTTTTTGTTTGAGATTGAACCCAGGGGTGCTTAACCACTGAGCAACATTCCCAACCTCAGCCCTGCCTCTATTTTTTACTTTGAGACAGAATCTTGCTAAGTTGCTTAGGGCTTTGCCATGTTTCTGAGGCTGTGTTTGAACTTGTGATCCTCCTGCCTCAGCCTCCTGAGCTGCTGGGATTTCAGGAATGCAACACCACGCCTGGCCACATGTTGTCCTTTTACATTAAGTTTGACTTCCTTCTTGTTTTTGGCATGATGAGCAATTGTTTTTACAGAGATCTGGGTATGTTTGTAATAAATCATATGATGTTGGATCTTATATAAGCCTTTAGTTTTACCCTTCTTTTCTTTTCTACCTCCTCTTTCTTTCTTCCTTTCATTCCTTTCTTCCTTTCTCTGTTTCTTCTCCTATACAGCACTGGAGATCAAACCTAGAGTCAGGCATATGCTAAACAAGTGCTTTAGCACCAAATTGTGTTCCCAACCTAGCTGTTTTTGTTTATGATATTGTTCTGGGAAATGAAAGAAGTATCATCTTGTTACTGACAAAAGTGGATAAAAGTCCCCAAATGCCTTCCTCAATATTTAAGGGGAGGAGATCTTTATTACTGCTGGGAGGAGCTGGGAATTTTGGCTTCACTGGGTCTCAATGACACTGCAGTGCCAATGGCCTTGCTCTCCCTGGGGCAGTGGTCCTCACCCTCCTCCAGGCTCCTCTGAAGTTGCCCAGTGGAGAGGTGAGTTGTGCCCTGTTTCTCTCAGGTGGGCACAGGAGTCCATGCTTCCTGTTTAACCTCTTCTGACACCATCCTGGTGTGGGTGGCCATTTTATTGCTTGCAAGGTGGGAGATGAGACTTCCTATCTGGCCTTTTCTGGTACAGTTGGAGGTGGGGCTATATACTGTTTATGGAATTGGATGGAGTAGCACAGTTATTGTCTAAAAGTTTCCACGCCTGGCCACATGTTGTCCTTTTACATTAAATTTGAGTTTTCTAGGCCACTCCCTTGTGGAAGTAGTCCATGCCACATCAATCTGCTTTATCTGATATTCTTTCTCCTTTAAAAATATTTTATAATTTTTACATTTAAATTTCCTATTTTTCGGTTTTTGTAATTTAAATCATTTTTAAATTATAATGATTGTGTCACTTTCCTCTTTTTAATCCTTCTATGGTTTAGCTTCCTTCTAATTTTGTTCTGACAATTCCTGATCAGTTGAATTTCTACTTATCTGAAAAGTATTTTTAAACATTTATTCTTTAATTTCTGTCACTTTTCAGTGTGATTTTTGTTTCTCAGTGTTATGCCTTATTAATTTTATCTTCAAATATCCTCATGGTTATTTCATTTATTAGAATTTTATATGAAACTGGGGTAATACATGTTCACAGGAGTGAGAGGTATGGAGAAATACCTTTTCATATACAGGGTACCTGGTTGCTTTCCCTCTTCTGTCCTACTGTGTTGGCCAATCTGGCTCTCATTCCTTCCACTGAGGCCTCTCAAGATCGCTACCTGGGTACTTGGGAGATCTGCTAATATAACAGGCTTGTGTTATCCTTGACATTGTGGAACTGCCTCACTGAGATCTAGCGTAGTGTCTTTCTGCTTCACCTTTTGGCAAAACACAGCACAAGAAACAGGTCTATGAGTCCAGAAACCACACTTGGTTGAAAGACCTGGTGGAAGACATTGTTCACAAGGTCCACTACACTGTGAAGTTTGCCTGTGGTGAGATCACATGAGAAAACAATTGTTCTAAACTGAGCGCCAAGAAAGGTTTTGCATTTTTTAGAGAAATGGAATAGAAACTCGAAATCATATAACATGTTGTGTTTCTTTTCTTCCTTTGGTCACTAGGAAGTGTGGAACAAATTTGCAGCTCATTTGCAAGAAGTGGCAACTCTACAACTGCCTATATAATTGTGCTTCAATTTATTCCTTATTCTTAGCTTCTTACTGTAATTTGGATTTTCCTTTGTTATTACATTGGCATATTTGTCATTTTTATGGTTTCGAATAGTTCCTTACAGATATGTTGATTTCTTCTAGAAATAAGGTATGAGGAAAATAGATTTAATAATTAGTAAAATAATATTTAATTCCACTCTTCTGGCAAATTAAAAATGTTTCAACTAAATTATCATAGTTGTCCTTGTACATTACAGATCAGTTAGACATAATTTTAAATGGAGAAAGGCATATGAACACCTGAAATAAGGCTTGTCAGGAAGCAAATCACCTCAGTAATCAAGAGCTCCTGCATCCATTAGTTGGTCTTCTTTTTATGAAATATCTTTGTCTCTCTTTACTTATCAACCTAGTGTCTAGTTTACAATCTTATCCCTTCTTATTATCTGGAGTGTCTCAACTGTGTTAATTATAGAAAGCAGTACTTACTTATTTGTCAGCATTCGATAGTCTGCCACTTTTGTGGACAAATCAAGAATTTGATCCAAAACTTCTGCACATAATTCATAATGTTTTTTATAAGAAGCCTGAGCTCTTTCCGCAGCAATCCGGTCATGAACTTCTTTCTCTCTGAGGATTTGTTCTTCAAAATCAATCTTGGCTTGTTTTGCCAACGCCTAAACAGGCAAAAACATAGTTCTAAATCAGTAATCATTGTGCAATGATTCAAATGAAAATAATGTCATCATTTCAATAGTCCAGAAAAAAAGAAAAAGATATTTAAAGAGAATGAAACCTATTTAACATCAGGAAGAAGTTAATCATGAATGAGGTTTTTTTTTTCTCCTTAATAAATTAAATACTGAGTATGAAGGCCAAGATAATATTGGAATTACTCCACCTTCCACTTATCAATAAAATAGTACCTTGAGAAGTGATCTTATCAGGGAAAGCCATTGTGGTTAAAGACAAATTGGATGGTAAAACCTTTCATAGGGAAGTTCTGGTTTCACAGGTTGCAAACAGGAATCACAGAGAAACAGGGGCATAAATGGCCCCTCACACCAACCCCAGGACCTTGACCTGGACCCAGCTGCTCTGTGTTTTTCAGTGGGTATAGTCCTATAATATTGATTTACACTTAGAAAATATTTTGGAAATTCCCTGATTATAGTGGTTTGAGATCACAACACCTTTGAAATAAATGTTAGGAGTGTTATAATAACAACTACAAAACCCTTTGGTGTTACAGCCTTAATAAATGGAAAACACTCATTTGTAGAAACATCTATTTCTGTAAAAAACAATGAAATAGTTAAACATTTTTTCATCACCCTCTACTTGGTTGGGGACCTTTTCTTTACAGTGTGTGTGTTAAGGTCAAACTCAGCCTAGCCCAGCGGGGAGTGAGCAATGCTCAGCTGGAGGGATTTGAGGGGCCAGGTGTTGTTTTCAACAGCTGGATCAGCTTCTTGATGAATTAAATCATACACTGATTTGCCCCAGGAACGACAACTGCCTCCTGTAACTCGACCTCGTCAATGGAAAAAATGGAATTGAACTTGGGTTTTGGAGGAAGTGCTGTCAAATTTAAGCCCCACTCGTGTACAGGAATTCAGGTTCAAGCTGTGAGAACCTGGGCAAGTCCTTTAGCCTTCTTATGCCTCTATTTCTGAAAGTGGAGACATTAGTGATTCTTAGCATGCCTCCCCAAATTAGCTGAACCATCTTGTCAGAGTGAGTACTTCTTACCATGATGCTGTTCATAAATGACTAAAAAATGCAGGACAGTGGGTGGTTGTGTAAGGCCAGCATGTATCTTTCTATTGCTGGTTTATTTTGCACATTCATTTTATTGTTGTTGGGAAACAGGTTGACCTGGATGACCTCTAAGGTCTGTTCAGTACATTTGGTACTTTTGGGAATTACACCAGAATTTATCATTCCGGTATTGTTTTGTAGGCCCTGCTTTCATGGAGGAAAAAAAAATTCAATTTAAATACAAAGCTTTATGGCCTGCTTCATGCGGTGTGAAGAGTTCAGAGGAAAGAAGATCTAAGTGGCTAGGAGTATCACATGAGAATTTATGGAGTGAATGACACCGAAGTGGGTCATGAGGTTGGTTTACCACAGTGTCTGGGAAACGTGGAAATAATTAGGATGTGATGGAAACCAAACCTTGAAGGGAACAGGAGACTCCCCTCCCAGCAACAGAGCAACTTCCAGTATCCTTGCCACAGCTGCCTATCTCTCTACTTCCCTACCTTCCTCCTTCTATGAGTTACTCCCTTTCTTCTTCCCTCCCTTCTTTCCTTACCCCTTCCTCCATTCCTCTTTTCCATCCAGCTATCTGATCTTCCTTCCCCTCCTTTTCTATGTCTAGTACTAACATTGTGTGAAACCCACCACAATTTCCTGTCTCATGACGGCAAAGTAGGTTGCAGCCCTATAAAGAGAAAGAAGGAAAGGAGAAAGGAAGTCAGTGGGAGGCAGCAAATCTCGGTGGTTATGAACTTGGACTCTAGAGTCTGATAGAACAGGCTTTGCTCCTGCTACTCTTTGAGACTTCAATGTTTCATTTTCATCCTGTGTAAAACATAGATAAGGATGGTTTCTACCTGTGGCTGTCACAAGAATTATGTGTGCATGCTGGACTCAAAGAAAGTGCTCAAAATGTTAAAAATGATAGCAGTTAATTATTAACAGTAATGATAATAGTAGGTGACACAGAAATTAGAACTCAGGAATTATCTTCATATAGAATGGATATTCAGTTGCCTTAAAAGAAGAGATGTGGCGATTTAATTTAAAAAAGAAAGCAAAAACTTAAAAAAAACTTTTGAAGGTTAAATAAAAAGTTTCTCAGGGCTGGAGCAGTGGCTTGGCAGTTACAGCGCTTGCCTGGAATGTGCAAGCACAAGGGTACAAACCTCAGCAGCCAAGTACACTACTGTGTCAGAGCAATGAAAGTCATGTGAAAAATTCAATAAAAATTGATTTTCTCTGTCTCTCCCTCTCTCTCTCTCTCGCTCTCTCTCTCACTGTCCTTCTCTCTTTAAAAATATAAATAAATAAAATAAATTTTAAAAAGTTTCTCTCTCTCTCTCTCTAATGTGGCAGACACTGGGCAAGGCCTGAAGTGGAGCAAATTATATTCTGTACGTGTATGATTATGTCAAAATGAATTCCATGATTATGTATAATTATAATTCAATAATAAAAATAATAAGAAGTTAAAAAACTTAAACGAGCAAACATGATCCTGCTCTCATGGGACTTTCATGTCAGTCGGATATGCAAACAGTTGCAAAGCCACATGAATAAGGGTAAAATCACACACTATGATGTGTTACCAGGTACAGGCGGTAGGTATAGGGATACAAAATAAAGGCCTTGACCTAGACAAGAAGCAGCAAGTGCACAGCACTCTGACAAAGGGACGTGGCAAGAGGGGAAGGGTGGAAGAAATGACTTGCTTAGGGATCTGAGAGCACAGAGATGCAGCCGGAGCCCAGTGCACAAAGGGGACCCAGATCATGAGCCAGAGTGTCTTGGATGGGTTGCCAGGGATGCGATTCTGAGTAAGAAGGAAGTGGTCAAATAAGAGCCAGAGAGATGCCTCTGGCTGCAGAACGGAGAACGGACTGAAGGAGATGAGAGATGAGGGCAGATAATTTGTATGTTATCTCTAATTATTCCCTTTCTTCCTTTCAGGTAGT